>JAJIYU010003275.1:0-27250 GCA_030144865.1 Tinospora cordifolia | reverse complement strand
TGATGGAAGAGCTCTCCCAACCACATGTTATTGGTGAAACTGCAATCACTCAAAGAAACAGAGAGCAGACATTTCGATTCAGACTCAGATTTTAATCCAATGAAAATATATGTACAAGTAGGACATCTGGAAAGCTTGAGGTCTTACGAAGCTTAACAAGTACAAGAAGAGAATTAACAATGAAGAAGAAGAACAAGAAGAGAAAGTCTCACCCTAAAAGCCATCATTTTTGTAGAGACAATGCAGAACCTCCTTGCCTAGCCCTGAACATCATCATGCAATATTAAGGTTGAAGAAAATCCTATGTTCCTTGTTTAATAAAGAAGAAGAACAATAGTTAATAAGAATCCTAGTATTTTTGTAAATATTTGTTAAAACATGATAAATATGAAAGATGTTAAATTCTGAGAAATAATTATGAAAATATTTCTACAAAATTACTTTTTATGTACTTTTTTCTCATTTATTAAAGACATACAGATCGAGAAAGCTTCCAAGTGGATCTGAAGATATCGATTTGTGCTTTGGTTAATCACAAGTAGTCATCAATATTATTCTAGTACATGATGGGCCAAATTAAAAAAAAAAAAAAAGTGTCGCCAAATTACCTATTTGGAGTGATTTATTTGAGTCAACCTCTACTAATTTGTCTTGAACGTAGCATTTTTGATGAGCATTATAAGAAGTGTATGAATTTGATAATGTTTGCTAGTGATTTCAGTGTAAAACTTCTTCGTTCCGTAACAGCTTTAGTACTGTATTTAGATGATGTTTGGCAATTTTATTTGCAATTTCTGGAAAACTTGGAAGGTAATCAAAAAAATTATTTTTCTAAATATTGTCTTAAGTTTCTTCAATCTCTAATTTTGTTATCCTGGAAGACTAAAATTAAAACAGAGAAAAAAAATAACAGTATTCTCTCCCCGCTTTTCTTTCCTTACAAGGAATTTATACTACTAAAACCGTATTTGCTACAAGTATTAGGACTAACATTGAATCTCTGATGGTTCATGTAAATGTTTCTAGCCCAATGGGGCTTCTTCTTGCATCAGATGGGCCTTGAACCATCCACTTCATGCGTCTGGGCCGGGTTGATGTTATGTGAAGCCCCATCATCATTTTCTTCATTCTGCAATTCAGGTCCATTAGAGAGTAGTCCAAAGGGATATGCGGAGCTGGTTGTAACATTACTCCCCTTCTCCAACACAATCTTGTCCTCAAGATTCAGTTTTGGAAACAAGCTGCTACTGCATGCTGCTACTACCACCGAACGAACAAGAGAATGAAGAGGAGCAGATGCAGCTGCTGGTGGTGGTGCTGCTGCCGGATGAAGAGGAAGACCAGCCGTACTGGTTTGCTGCTCCTGTCACCACTGAACGAGAAGGAAAAGAGGACTGAGCGCTGGTGATCAGTGAAACAAGAACAGGGGTGTCGTATGGTTGAGTGGTTGCCATGGTGGGTGTGTTTGGGCGGACTGAAAGGGAAGATGAAGAAGAAGTTAAATAAAAAAAAACGGACTGCCACGGGTATGTAAAAGCTGGATTGAGCATGCTGGACAGTGGGGATCAAATTGAGAAACCCGAATCCATACTAAAAATTCTGGTTTAGAATTGTAGAACAGAGCACGACGGGCGTGCTCTGTGCGGTTGAAGGTGATCGTTGGAATTCATGGGTTGGGTTCGGCTGCAAGAACCTCCCTCATTCTTGGGGACGGATGATAGCTGAAACTGAGGTGAAAAGGGTTCAAACTTCTGGGTTTTTGATCGTGAAAACAGAGTTTGGAGATGCATTCAAAACTGGTTTTTAGTTTGTCTTAGTGCATCAGTTAACAGGGTGAAATTGGAGCAGTAGCTGATTATAATGGAGTTGTGACCGTTTTGTAGAAGTTGGATGGAACAACGACCGGTTTTGAAGATCAACATTTCTGATTCTTGACTGTTCGGGCGGCTGCTAGAAACAGAGAGGTAAGGAAGTTATGAAAATCTTGATCAATTTGTTACAGTACGTTTAGTCAATAACTAAATGATAGTATAGTCACCCAAATTAATATGAATTAGGATCCAGTATAGTATAAGTGAACTGATATGAATTGATTAGAACAAAATTTGGATAAACCTACCCATCTTATAATGATAAAATATTAAGGTTTGAAGAACAAAACTAACACATGGATGTCTACTTATTTATTTAAGTATCTAATTTAAGTATTTAAAATTAATATCATTTATTTAAGTAGTTAAGGATCTAAATTTAGGAAATTAAATGAACGAAAATTATTGAATTGACACTCAACAATAATCTTAGCAAAACTTTATTAGTAGGAAAAGATTTGAAATCTCAATTATGAATGAGACTTCAGATTTGACAAATAGAAGTCTTATTTTGTTCGAAAATTATATTAAGTATAATATTAATAAAATTTTAATATTACAACGATTAAGTTATTAGAAGTCTGATCATATCATAAAAGCTTGCAAGTAAATTATTTAATTCGCAATTTCTAACTAAGGAAGTTAGAAGACTTAGAAGCTATTTTAGTTAGAATATATCAAACCTTAGAATTTTCGAATAACACTGAATTAGTTGGAAGTAATGCTTGAATTTCATAATCATCTTAGAAATTATTTAAACCTAAGAGTAATTTTATTAAGTGATAAATTCCAGATTTATATGTATACTAGCATATCGAGGATCGCAAGGAAAAGCAAGGAGCCCGAAGATCAGCGAAATCAGGTGGGCGTGACTTCCTTGCTCATTTGTATTATAAGAATTTAAGATTCAAAACATTTGGTCGAATAGTTCTACGATTATTAGAATTGTGTTATAAATTGATTGAACTTGTTTGGCTTGCTTAAATGATGATGTGATGATTTATTTAATTGTACTTTGTTATCTATGACATGCATTAATAGGAAACATGCATTTAGATTTCATTATTTACCCATGTGAATAACTTACATTATTTGATTTATTTTTCATGATATGCGTGATGGTTGGCATGATTGAGATTATTTGTAAAACTAAAATAAGACGATGGTTTATTAAGAATCCACGTACCGGTACGATTGACAAGCCTGAAGCGGATCGAGGTGGCATTTCCTATATTTCATCATTTGAGATTGTCGAGCTACAAGGCGGATCGTAGGTATTCCCACCCAGAGCTGGCTGTGACAGCTCGAAGTCTTTGGGAGATAGTACGATGCCTGGGTAAGTACGCTCTCTTAGGCTGTGATGTGACTGTCGATTGATTTTAAATGGTTATTGGAACCCTTTGAGATTAGATTGGATCACAGGGAATACTGAGAGGCATCTCAACCCTCTTTCGGTCTTAGACTTTAACCAAAATTAAATGAATGTTTGAAACGCCTAATGTTTGAAAGTGTTTGTAATGTTTTGAATTGGGTCTGTATAATGCATGTGATGTGTAGAATCGATCCATTGAGCTTTCGAGCTCACTCCCACTTTATTTTTCAGGTACTCCTGGACGTAGAGTATGTTGACTTACGTCAGAAGACTCGCGCACTAATTGGACACCTCATGGGGAGGTCGCCCGGAATAGGTGATCTGGCTATCATATTTTCTGTATTGTACTGGATTGTTTTAAAGTAATTATATTGGTTTAATTTCGATTGTTTTATCTTTCAATGGTTTTCTTTGTGTAACAATTTTGGTTTAACTAAATGGTTTAAAAGTGTTCCGCTGCATTGTTTGTGATTTATTCGGTAAAATTATCGTGATTTTCTATCTTGCACAGAATATTTTTATAGAAATTGACTTAAGAACAAAGGGTTATGAACTTGATTTTGAAGAAAAGATTTTGACAAAGGAAGAACCTTTAGTAGCATGTCGATTTTCAACGGGCGACGATCCACACGTGAGGTAAAACGTGAACGGAGGTCTGGCAGAAATTTGGGGTGTTACAAATATTTCCACTGCACTACTCTGATCCTACATAGATAATCCTTTCATGTTTTTCTAGATCATATTCCTCAAATTTATAAATACAACTAGGGCATTTATCCACCCACATTAGATTCATTGTCTTGTAATGCTACCGGGTGTGATTTCATTTCTTCTCTGACAACATCCTTTACAGAGCGATTACAAATTTCTTCATGTCTTCCACATAGATAGGCTACACTATACAAACAACCATCGTCTTTCTTGGGATATACCGCCTTCAACTATTATTGATTATTTTGGAATTATGTATATCCTATTTCTAGTAAGAAGACTTGCAAACATAGTCTTCTCCCCGACTTAACGCTTAGGAAGAACGAATAGTCCACTACTGTTGATGTGATCCATTATAAAGGCTATGATATCCTCACCCAAATATTACACGTGACCTTCATGACATCTTCATAAAATGTTGAAACTCATCAATGATCTGGTGTATGCTCTCACTTGGGATGAACTTGAGTTGTTCACACATTTTCATATTCCTTCCTTATGTAATCTTGCAGATTTCGTGATGAACCACCATAGCTTTTTGGAGTAAGGTTCTAGCACAAATCGCTCAGATAGATACTTATATAATTATCTTATTCTATCATTTCAGCCTTGGGCGATTGTGTTCTTACAGATGCCCTATACCAAGAGATCAATTGTCATTATCTAGAATTTACTACCACAGTAATAGAGAGTAAATCATATTGATCAGGAATACCGTGTGAAACATCCATTCCCAGAGTGGTGGTTGAAACCTTGGAGCTCCAGGCATTAGAAGGAAATTGTTCGACTGGCAACAACAAATTTAAGCCACTACATTTGGCATTGATCTTTGGGAGAACACTTGTTAAGTATTGATCATTCACCCTTATTGGAGCAATACATTGAGTCACATTGTCGACATCCGCTAGACTTTCTTCATCCACTGACCATATATAGTAGACGTTTTCCTCTCTGGTATAAAATAAGATATGAACTGGAATGTTTTAGGAAGTTTGGCTTGTATCTGTTCAAACATCTACTCAACTCGAGCGGAGGAAGAAGTTCTCCTAGTATGAGGATTTCCTTTAAATATATCAAACGGTTAATTTACAAAAATTTCCTTCTGATCTCCACGTTCGATAAGATTTTGAACAAGACCACGCATGTAAATACAATGTCTAGTGCTCTATTTTTGTTGGTTGCACTTACTTAGTCACACCTGTGGTGTTACTGTTAGCTACATGGTTTTCACCATTTGCCCCCCAACTCTGAGAGTAACCTCTTAACTGCGGAGTTCTGATGGGATCCGGTGCATTAGTGCTGGTATGATCGCACCCATATTTCCTTGTTCTAATTTATTGATAGGCAACTAACACAATCTAAGTTCCTTGGTCTGCATCCTTTCCTTACCGCTCATTTGTCTTGGCCTATTCTATCAAGGTTGTTGCTCTGTTACTAATGTTGTTTCCCTTTGGGTCTCCAGCAATCTGCTCTGACGGTGTCCTCTTATGCTTGACTTTTATGCTTGTTCCCATTTTAAGTCATTCTCACTCATCTTCCACCCATAATATGTTGCTAACGTTATCCTTCTAGGTCCACTTACTCCCATAGCCTTCAGATGCTAATTCGTTTCGATGGGCCACCTTTCTATTGAAAAGTGATCAGTCACGCCTTAAAACGTAACTAGTTTTCAATTTCTGGAATTCATTCAGCAATTCCCACTGTTCCCTGTTATAAATGACTGATCTAGTCCTTGGCACCGTACCTGTAAGCCTATCTATCTGATAAGTTTGGAGTTGTAGCCGCATCGGAGGCTCTAGTTGCTCTAGTAACTGTACTTATGTTTAAGTGGGCACCAACAACTATGGTAATGCCCATGACTGTAGAGTCTACACTACTTATTCCACGAGTCCTAGAGTAATCTCCAATCTCACTCTCTGAGCAATCTTTGCTATTAATTCTAGAATTACTGAAGTCTCTCAGGTCATTGTCACCCAATACAGGCTCATCTTTCACCTGTTGACATGGACAATAAGTCCAGAATTTTGACTCAGCGTTCCATGATCCGTTCAATGCTAAATTGAAGGACAAAGTTTATTCCACAGGTATATCTATATATCTTATGTTTCCTTCTGGTACCATATATATCTTATTGACCGCTACTTCCTATGTGCCCATGCCCTTTCGCGTGTCTCGTGCTAGGGTGACTCTAGGTGCATAGTCTCTAAGTTCTCGATTTGTCTCGATTGTCTAGGGGTTTATGCTTCTAAGTCGGCAGTATTTCGTCTGTTTCTGGGTACAAGAATTTGGGTTATAATACTTAGATAATTAAATTACATGTATAACAGACAGTCATTCAACAATCAAGAAAACAACACACGCTAGCATAATGCAATCCCGAAGCTTTCATCTGTGCTTCCAGGTCCGTGTGCCCCATCCCACACTCGCCCTTCCGCACAGACTTCCACTCAGAATTACATTACACCCAAATAATGGCGCAAGTGTCTCGATATCCATGACTGCAACTATCCCACCATTTTTAATTGAGCTCTTGGTTAAAAATAGCGTGACAGTGCACCCATAGACATGTTTTAAAGTCGACGTAAGACCTACCATACTGTACCATCCCACGCCAGTACAATATAGTGCATACAAGTTCCAAAGAAATCGATCACTCACCAAACATGGTCCGTCATTCTTCGAATTCAAGATTCCTTCGTACCTCGAATCCCTATGCACCCCATCCTATATAGAGACCAGAGATACAGGTTCCTCCCAAATTCAGGTCCTGACCAAACAAAGTATGCGTTCAAACACGTAATCAGTCTCTAACCTATGTCTTAAAGTCTTTTAATTTATTTATTATCCACTGTGCTTTCTAGACAGCACTCGGTCTCTACCTAGACCTATGGTCTTATTACTTCACTTGGCTTGATATCCTTCAGCAGAATTGCCAAGTTTGACTTTATAAAACTTCTATGTAACGTCATTGCCTCGAGTCACACCTGCGACTGTAACTCAAACGCATTAACATCACCCTAGTCTTTTCCTAGACTTCTAGCCACCTAACATCCATTTCTATCCAATTTTATATAGTTATTTGTCATGGTGCCATCCATTTCGAGTACTGTCACCATGGGCCCTTTTTGAATGATAATGAAATCTTCCAGGGACTTCTAATCAACATAAAGGTAATCTCTCGGGTACGTACTTCCGCAGAAGAAGATCTAACCAGATCAGACCCTTTAGGGACCTTTACCTTGAAAGTAGGTCAACTATCACTAATCATTATCTCTCCTTGGGTTGCATCAATAACAGTGCTTAACTATGTTGGCATCACTTACTTTCCTCTAGACTTCTACCCATGCTACTTTTTTTTTTCAAAGTCATATTCACGAAAATTCATTTTTCTATGAAAGAAAATCTGACAAAATTCATTTTCAGTGAAAATCAAAATCAATAAAATCTTCATTTCAGTGAAAATCATATCCGTTGAACTCAAATCTAGCCCAGTGTATCATAATACTGAGCTCTGATACCATATTTGTAACACCCCAGATTTCGGCCGGACCTCCGTTCACGTTTTACCTCACGTGTGGATCATCGCCCATCGAAAATCGAGATGCTACTAAAGGTTCTTCCTTTGTCAAAATCTTTTCTTCAAAATCAAGTTCATAACCCTTTGTTCTTAAGTCAATTTCTATAAAAATATTTTGTGCAAGATAGAAAATCACGATAATTTTACCGAATAAATCATAAGCAATGCAGCGGAATACTTTTAAACCATTCAGTTAAACCAAAACTGTTACACAAAGAAAACCATTGAAAGATAAAACAATCGAAATTAAACCAATGTAATTACTTTAAAACAATCCAGTACAATACAGAAAATATGACTGCCAGATCACCTATCCCGGACGACCTTCCCATGAGGTGTCCAATTAGAGCGCGAGTCTTCTGACGTAAGTCAACATACTCTACGTCCAGGAGTACTTGAAAAGTAAAGTGGGAGTGAGCTCGAAAGCTCAGTGGATCGATCCTACACATCACATGCATTATACATACCCCATTCAAAACATTACAAATACTTTCAAACATTAGGCGTTTTAAACATTCATTTAATTTTGATCAAAGTCTAAGATCGGAAGAGGGTTGAGATGCCTCTCGATATTCCCTATGATCCAATCTAATCTCAGAGGGTTCCAATAACCATCTAAAATCAATCGACACTCACATCACAGCCTAAGAGAGCGTACTTACCTAGGCATCGTACTATCTCCCAAAGACTTCGAGTTGTCACAGTCAGCTCTGGGTGGGAATACCTACGATCCGCCTTATAGCTCGACAATCTCAAGCGGTGACATATAGGAGATGCCACCTCAATCTGCTTCAGGCTCGTCAACCGTACCGGTACGTGGATTCTTAATAAACCATCGTCTTATTTTAGTTTTATAAACAATCTCAATCATGCCAACTGTCACTCATATCATGAAAAATAAATCAAATAATGTAGGTTATTCACATGGGTAAATAATGAAATCTAAATGCATGTTTCCTATTAATGCATGTCATAGATAACAAAATACAATTAAATAAATCATCACACCATCATTTAAGCAAGCCAAACAAGTTCAATCAATTTATAATACAATTCTAATAATCGTAGAACTATTCAACCAAATGTTTTGAATCTTAAATCCGTATAACACAAATGAGCAAGGAAGTTACGCCCACCTGATTTCGCTGATCTTCGGGCTCCTTGCTTTTCCTCGGGATCCTCTATACGCTAATATACATATAAATCTGAAATTTATCACTTAATAAAATTACTCTTAAGTTTAAATAATTTCTAAGATGATTATGAAATTCAAGCATTACTTCCAACTAATTTAGTGTTATTCGAAAATTCTAAGGTTTGATATATTCTAACTAAACTAGCTTCTAAGTCTTCTAATTTCCTTAGTTAGAAATTGCGACTTAAATTATTTACTTGCAAGCTTTTATCATATGATCAGAGTTCTAATAACTTAATCGTTGTAATATTAAAATTTTATTAATATCATACTTAATATAATTACGAACAAAATAAGACTTTTATTTGTCAAATCTGAAGTCTCGTTCATAATTGAGATTTCAAATCTTTTCCTACTAATAAAGTTTTGCTAAGATTATTGTTGAGTGTCAATTCAATAATTTTCGTTCATTTAATTTCCTAAATTTAAATCCTTAACTACTTAAATAAATGATATTAATTTTAAATACTTAAATTAGATAATTAAATAAATAAGTAGACATCCATGTGTTAGTTTTGTTCTTCAAACCTTAATATTTTATCATTATAAGATGGGTAGGTTTATCCAAATTTTGTTCTAATCAATTCATATCAGTTCACTTATACTATACTGGATCCTAATTCATATTAATTTGGGTGACTATACTATCATTTAGTTATTGACTAAACGTACTGTAACAACATTGATCAAGATTTTCATAACTTCCTTACCTCTCAGTTTCCAGCAGCCGACCGATCAGTCAAGAATCAGAAATGTTGATCTTCAAAACCGGTCGTTGTTCCATCCAACTTCTACAAAACGGTCACAACTTCATTATAATCAGCTACTGCTCCAATTTCACCCTGTTAACTGACGCACTAAGACAAACTAAAAACCAGTTTTGAATGCATCTCCAAACTCTGTTTTCACGATTAAAAACCCAGAAGTTTGAACCCTTTTCACATCAGTTTCAGCTATCATCCGTCCCCAAGAATGAGGGACGTTCTTGCAGCCGAACCCAACCCATGAATTCCAACGATCACCTTCAACCGCACAGCTCCCGTCGTGCTCTGTTCTACAATTCCAAACCAGAATTTTCAGTATGAGTTCGGCTTTCTCAATTTGATCCCCACGGTCCAGCATGCTCAATCCAGCTTTTACATACCCGTGGCAGTCCGTTTTTTTCTGTTTAACTTCTTCTTCATCTTCCCTTTCAGTCTGTCCAAACACACCCACCATGGCAGCCAGTCAACCATACGACACCCCTGTTCTTGTTTCACTGATCACCAGCACTCGGTCCTCCTCTTTTCCTTCTCGTTCAGTGGTGACAGGAGCAGCAAACCAGTACGGTTGGTCTTCCTCTTCATCCGGCAGCAGCACCACCACCAGCAGCTGCATCTGCTGCTCTTCATTCTCCTGTTCGTTCGGTGGTAGTAGCAGCATGCAGCAGCAGCAGCTCATGCTCTGCTTTCTTCCCTTCCTCCTGTTCGTACACACACCTGCACGAGCAGCTTCTTCTTTCATTCGTTTCTTCATATTAATCAAGCAGCAGCAGATGGCAAAACCAGCAGTGGCTGGTCTTCTTCCTCTTCTTTCGTCAGTCAACGGAGACAGCAGCAGCAGTCATCACCAAACAGAGCATTGCTCTGGTTCTTCTTCCTCGTTCGGCAGCCATAGCAGCAGCCTTGGTCTTCTTCTTCTTATCGCACCACCAGCACACTCCACTTGCTATACTTCCCTTTCCCTGGTTCATCCGATTGCAGCAACTGGTTCTTTCATCTCCAAAACGGGGCATCAACAGTAGCAGAAATGGCAGCCCACCCCTGTTCTTCCTTCCTCGATTTTCTTCTTCTGTTCTGCTCACTGGTTTGGCCACCAACCCGAGCCTCTTCTTCAACTCCTACTGCAGCAGCATCTCTGCATCGTCTTCTTCACGTTGATAACACCACCGAGAAGCTGCTAGTGCTTTCCTCTTCATCGTCTCATTCCCTCTGCTTCCTCAATTCAACTCCTCGTCAATTCTTCCTTCGTAAGCTAACCAGACACCGCCCACTAATAATTTTTTTTTCTTTTGTCATATGCTAACTATGTTAGATATGTATATATCTATATTTTACTTTAGGTATTGTTATATATATATATATATATATATATATATATATACATTTCATTTTATTTATTTGTTTATTTTCCTACACATCAATTAACTTTGATTATGTAAATCTATATATATGTATATATTACCTTTGTTTAATGAAGTTAACCAATATCAAGATTTTTTTTTTCACTTTATTAATTTATTCATTTTATGTCCACTGTCGACGTGGCGCTATCGCAAAGTTCCGGGGTGTTACATGGAACCATCAAAATGAGGCAATGTAAGTTTAGGTGGCTTAAGGGAGTATGGGTGGGAAGTTGGGTAGCTTGGGGAAGAATTGGTCTGTGTAGGAGGGTTATTAGAAGAAGACGACTGATATAGGTGTGGGTGTGATTGAGGGTTTGTGTGCTAAGAGACGAAAGGTAATGTAGTGGGACGTTGAGTGGGGGACGTTGGGTGTGGAAGATGGTGGGCTTGTCATGCGGTAATGCCTGCTTGAGTGCTACAAGTATTGACCTCTAATTGAGACTGCAAAGAAGAGATGACTGCCATTGTGAGTGAATGGTTAGCTTCAATTGCAAATAATCTATCAATGATAGTGAGGGCGTCCTTAATGGATGGAATGGGGTTGGTTTTGGGAGGCATAGCTCAAGGAAATGAAAGCACCAGATGATAGATTCTCAATTTTGGAAATTGAAACTAACAAGAGAAATTAAGCATATTTGAGTTGGGTAATAGCTCCTAGAAGACTAAAATTAAAACATAGGAAAAAAATTACAATATTCTCCCCCCTCTTTTCTTTTTCTTTCAAGGAATTTATGCTACTAAAACCCTAATTGCTACAAGTATTAGGACTAACATTGAAACTCTCATGATCCACGTAAAAGTCTCTAGCTTACTGGGGCTTCCTTGCACTGAATGGGCCTTGAACTATCCACTTCATGCGTCTGGGCCGGGTTGATGTTATTTGAAGCCCCATCATTATTTTCTTCATTCTGGAACTCAGGTCCAGGACAGGGATTTGTTGAGCTGGCTGTAACAAACTTCTATAAAAATAAGTTAAAAAAGGTTATCGAATAGATCCTTAGCGTCATTTAGTTTTGAGTTCTTTAATTTTTCTTAAGAGTTATAGATTTGTGTTTTAGTGTCACTTTGTGTATATTTATATTCGAAGGAGTTACCTCTAGAACTTTTACAATTTTTTTTTTTTATTAAAGAGAGTCATCAAATAAACAATTTTAAGAGAATTTTATATAAATTTTTAAAATTGAAGAAATGTTTCTCTTACGTTCTTATTAAACTGTTTAAGCTTATAATAAACTGATTAACCTTATGACGTTTGTAGTATTTTGGGTTTTTATTTCTTTGTTATTTAAGAGCTCAAGTGGATTGTTTAAATTTGATTTCTAGCTTATTTAGGATGGGCATATATTATACTATGTTAACTGAAGCATTTTTCATAATTTAATCCTAGTGGATTTACGTCAGTTGGTATTAAAACTTCAACACTAAAATTAGGTTATATTGTTTAATTTTCACATTTTTTGTTTGTATTTTTCTTATGTTTTTCATATACTGTTTAAGAGTGTTCATAGTTCTGGTTCAGTTTGGCAGTTATAAAAAATTGATAAGAAACTTCATTAGTATGAAACATTGCATATATTTGAGTGATCCACAAATGATGAAAATCTAAAACTCTTATTTTTTTGTTGACTAATAGTTCAATTGAGTCTTGAATGAGTCCCCTTGCAAAGTTGATGTAAATAAATAACTTTTTTTTTTTATGTGTTTGACCTATATACTCTCATCTAATTGAATCAAATTCAACTTTGAGGAATTACCAATTGATTTCTTTCCTTCCAATCATTCTTTTTTCCTTCCTAGTAGTTGATATACAACTGATTCTTTAATGTACAAAATTAAAATTCTAATGACTTTTGCTATTATGACCTTCCCGACCATGATTTCTCTGTGCAGTTTATTTAGAAATGGTAAATTATAAATTTAAGTAATATAATTTAAGTATAATAATAAAAAATTGAATGTATAAGGAAATAGTAGGTTGTGTATGTCATTTCTTTGGTCCTTTTTATACACTAGAACTGCTTCTCTTGTCGAAACAATGTTGTAAGTAATTTGTATAGTTTACATTCTTTGACTCTACTCATCATTTTCTAAACAATAAGTCTTTTCACAATAAGATCTATCCATACAATGATGTTAGTTATGAAGGTCGGCTAGGAAGTTGATCTTGTTAGTTTGTTCTTGCAAGAATAGAAGCATAATCTATTTGCTTCTTAAATTTTGGCAAGGACATTAATTTCACTGATCATTTAGTCATAATTCAAACAAATTGATAATACATTTCCATGCTTAAATCATAAAGCATACCTTATATCCATTTTCATACAAATATACATAATTTATATCATTTTATGTTTTCCATTATCAAATTCATAATATCTTTTGACATCAAGATTATTATAACAAGACATGAAATATTTATGAATTAAAACAAGATTTAATATTCATCTAAAATCACAAGCATATCTTTAGGGCCATAAACATCATGAAACACATCACTCATGAGTGAACAACATACTCATGGTCTCATCACATATACATCAAAATGCACAAAAACTCATATTATTATGATAAATATCGTGAACTAATCGTGTACATGATACTATTACCTAGGCCAAATAACATGACTATTATATTTGTATATCTAAGTGAAAAGAGATTAGAATTATATTTATTGCCACCTCAACGAATTAGTTGCTTGGTACGCTTTCCATAAGATTATTCCGTAAATGGTGCACCTTGGCTATAGCTACATGTGGGCAGTCCTTAACTCTCAGTGCACGTCCACTTAAGTAAGCCATCCTCCTAATTTTAAGCATCCAAATATAATTATGGGTTATTTTAGTCTTTTTAAAATCCCACTGTAGGCTACCTACCCATTGGCCAACAACACGCGAAAGACAAGAAGTTCCCAAATTATTATTCTAAAAACTTTTCTAACTACCACAGTAATCAGAACAAATTTTTCATGACTATCTTTTGATTATCGCGGTAGTGCCTTATGAACACACTTTTGGGTGCCTTTTCAAGGGCCTTCCCAATTTGATTTTGTGTGTTTGATATATCTTTTTGTTCATCTTACAGTGTTCTACAAAACTATGATGGTTTGGCCCTTGGTTTCTAAGGATTTAAGGTCAAAAGTTACATTTTCTTTGATTGATTAAGGTTTGATGGTAACAACATTTGCACGGTTACAACCAAACTTTGTGGACTTGGATCACTATTTCCCATCCTTCTGACTTGGATTTGTGACAATCCATGATTTAATACACAAAATTATGGGTTCGATATATGTATTTTTCAGAATTTTTAAATGAGAGTACATGAATTTTCTCAAATTTTTTCTAATTTAAAATAATTTATTGAAAAAAATTAGAATAATTAGAAAAAAATACAATTTTGAGAGAAAAATACATGAAATTATAAGGTAATATAATTTTTGGAGAAATATGATTTTTCAGAGTGATTATGAAATTTTTAGAGTAATTAATAAAATTTTTGAGAGAAAAATACGATTTTTGGGTGAATTATTCAATTTTTGGGAAATTAATCATACAAATGATAATAAATTTTGGATTAAGACTTTTAATAATTTTAGAGAAAAAAGAATGATAAAAATCGATATATATATATATATATACAAAAAGGGGAGAAAATGGAATAAAAATTAAAAAATTCAAAAAAATCCAATTTTCTGTGCACGGGCCGAAAACTCGGTTGGACCACAAGCCCGTTTCGGGCCCCACTGAAGCTCGTGCGAAATTGGCCCATGGCGTGTGGGCCGACCCATTTGCCTGGGCGGCCCACATGCCCAAAAAACAAACCCCCTTCTTTTTGAGCAAATTTCGTGATTTTTGGCCGAATTTCGTAAATTTTTGGGCAATTTTTCAGCAAGAAACCATGGAAATCCATGGCTTTGAACCCATAGTATTGCAATCAAATCCCATCCCTTGAGTTGGACAATGTAGGTTGTCAACTAGTCATCTTGCATGGTAACTCATGTGCCACGTGGTAGTCCATGCATGCAACAAAAAACTCCCTTTGAGCAAGAAATTCTAGATTTTCCAAATTTTTTCACATATCTTCCAAAGCTTGTATCTCTTTCATTTGATCTTCGTTTTGAGTGATCTAGGGCTTTTTGGAAAGCCTTTGCCACCCTTTACATTGACCTACAAGTAGTTGGTTGAATACCGGAGCTATTTGAAGCTGAAATGGCCAAAAGCAGTACTACTCAACACAGTGGCGAACCTAGAAAATAGAGAAAATTGTGTGGGTCTGATCTTTGGAGTGTTGATTCTTAGACCATTTCAGGTTCGTTCTTGAGGTAAAACCCGTTCTCGAGGTAAAACCCGTTCTCTTCTTCCTTATTACATGTATTTCAATGTCCAAGTGATAGAAATTAGAATTTGAGATCCTAACCACATTTTTTAAAGTGATGAATTTGACTGTTTGAACAACTGTTTCAACAATTGATGCAGGAAACAATTTTGGAAAGTGTTTTTGGAGCATCATTTGAAGAGGCTAGGGATGTCCGTTTGGACTGAAATCTAAGAAATTTTAAACCTCATACCAAATGCTACACAAAGATATAAACCCCAACCCCTAAGCCTCTGTGTGCACAATTTTATGTTCATGCCAAATTGCCTACTTACATGCTGATTTCTGGTGCTTAAAAAAATTCTTAAATAGTTGATAGGTGTCATGTTGTAGGGTGGATTTAGAAATGCTTATGGCCATGATTGCTTACTACTCTAAGATGAGAGTTGAATTACCAATATTCTAGATTCTGAATCATACAAAATACGTATGATAAGGCCTCAAATCGGCAATAGATATGCATAGGCACTTGAAAAACCATAGGAAATGAAGTTTTGAACAATTTGTTACATGAAAGAAAAGTAGGAGACTAGTTGACTGACCAAATATGGGCAATTTGAGCTGAAATTTGGTGGAGAGATCATTGGACATGTCAATAGTATTTGTACAAAATTTCAGGTCATTCTAAATTTGGGAAGTAGGTCAACCAATTTATTAAGTGACTGCCTATCACAGGGAATACGAGATTTCATAGTCACTGTTAATGCACTTAGAAACCTTAGTAAATAATATTCAAAAATGAGAAATTAAAACTCTGGTGAAGTCTTACGCAGTCTAGATGAAATTTGAAAATTTTCGCATAAATTTGACTTACGGATTGATCGCAGAAAAATCGACAAATTCGCTGCGCAAGAGAGCAAGGAGCTCAAAATTGGGCTAAGTGTGGAATTTGGACATTTTGACCCAAATGACCCAATTGACCTATTTTGCCCTAATTTGGACACAAATTGACCAAGCGTGACTAGGTTGACCATGTTGACTAAAGTTGACCAGGTTTGACCCATTGACCAAGACGATTTCGGTAGATCGAAACCGAGCAGGGACAGTGAGATTAGAAATTAAGCTATAGTATGGAAAAAACTGAGATTGAGTTTAGTTAATGCAGATTTAGGTGAGTACCGTGAGACCGGGCTGACTGTCGACGAGACATCAATATGCGAGACCTGAGGTAAGTAGTTTGATTCAGACATTACTTTAACTTGTATTCTTTGCATAAAATATGTTTGAAATGATATTGATTGAATGGTTTCATGGGATTTGAATACATCAATTGGTTTGCTAATATATATAGATGTGCACCGATAGTGAGACCATAGGCTCGAACCTCGAGCGCGAGGTCAGGATACGATGTGATTGAGATTAGACACAAGGTCCGAACGCGAAGTTAGGGCATATGATCAATGCGCCTAGCTTTCGACCTGCTCGAGTGACGACACTTGAGGATCGTGCACGGGGTTAGTTTATTCAAGAAATATGCCTAGCCTACGACCCACTTGAGTGGCCAGTACGTCTGACCTACGACCCGCTCGAGCAATGACCATAGGGTTAGATTTGATGATTGAAACCCTAGTTCATACATAAGTTTTTAACTTTCATGTATTTCAAATGCTATTCTATAACTACCTTCATCCTATGCTATGCTTTTGAGAACTATTTGGTTACTGTACATGCATACATGCACTGTTTTGGATGCTGGTTAGGTAATACGTTGATTTTACTACTCACTGAGCCATATTGATTTTAGGCTCACTACTGTACCACTATTTCAGGTTCTTCGGTGGCTGATAAAGGGAAAGACGTGGTTGTAGTAGCCCAAATTTTTGTAGCGTGAGCAAAATAAACACATGTATGCTTATATATAAGACAATTGCTCCATGTTTAGGGCACACAACAAAGCATACACAAAAGAAAAAAGAAGAGCTCACTCCCATTTTTCTCAAGTCCTAGAGGAGGAATAAAAAAAAAAAAAAATCTAGAGTTGGGATTTGGAATTAAACAAACAAAAATCCAAATTTTGTTTTCATTCACATTTCTTTTGGGTTTGAGATCAAAAAAAAAAAGAGAAAAGAAAACAGAGAAGAGTCATTGTTTTCTTTTCTCATTCACATTTTAGAAAAAAAAAAAAAAGAAAACAACAAATCTAGATTTTCAAGAAGAAGAACAAAATCCAGATTTAGGATTTTTGGAACAATACACATTCCTTTATTCACGTTCATTTACGTTTCTGGTATGATTTGGATTGAAAACCAGCTGCACACACACCGGATCTGAAGCAAATCTTGCCAGATTTGCAAACCCAGCCACGATCTATCAAGCTGTGTGTGATTTGGGTTGTGCAGCTGCTGGTGCGTCTTCCCGCTGCTTGCTGTCCACCGTGGTGTTGCTACTGCCCACCATTTTTGCTATTGTCGTCCGTCCATGTGCGAAGAAGAGAAGAAGACGAGCTGCTGTCCATGCTGTGTGTGCTTGCAATTTATGATGGTGTGTTGTCGCTTGCTGTGACGAGGAAGATGACCAGTTGCTGGATGTGAGAAGAGAAGACATGTGATGCATATTGCTAGAAAATCCAACCAGCTGCTACGTCAAAGCTGCTGCTGCGTCAAAGCTGCTGCTGGTTGCACGACGAAGAGGAAGAACGAACCTGCAACAAACAACCATCATCTTGTTTCCAAAACTTGTCAGATCTGCAAACCAGCCGCCGTTGCACCTCATTTGAGCTCAGATCTACAAGCACCAGCCACCACCTCGTTCCACACTCGTCGGATCTGCAACAGTCACGCCAGATCCACTTCGAACCACCGCTGGATCTTCGCAAGCTTGCTTCAAAACGTTCTAGCCAAGATCTAGCATTTTCGGACTCATACAAACCATCTCAAAACCCTTTCGAATCTGGTGAGCACGTTTTCAGTCATGAGAGTGTGATTTTCTGACTTTTGGTTGAATGTATTTTAATGGTGGATGTGTGTGTGTTGAATGCGACAGATTTTGGGCATCGAATCACAATTTTGAAAGAGAACGGAAGAGATCGATCACAACAAAGTGGTATAGTTTTACTAAATTTTGATAGCTGGAAATTTAGTATTTTTGTGACTTTTGATACGCAAAGTGAAGTTTAGGAAATTTATTATTTCTGTGATTTTTGATGCGCGCAAAGTGAAGTTTAGGAACTTTATTAATTCTGTGATTTTTGGAGCACAAAATGAAGTTTAGGAAACCTTATTTTAATAAGAATTGATTTAACTGAATATGAATAAACTGCTTTTAAAAATTTATTTAGTTGATATTGATTCTTATTTTCAGAGTAACAGTTCAGGAGCTAAAAATCTATACTCTGATATTTTTGAGAGAATATAATCCTATAAATCTTAAAACCCTGAGTTGATATTGGTAGAAATAAATTATTCCTAAAAATGAGCGCCAAGAATTAGATTTGAAGGCTTTGAAATAATTTCGTGTGTAAATTAATATTTCTAGAGTAGGTTAGATTCTAGATTGAGAAGTCTTATTTTTTTTGTAATAGAGTTACATTTAACATGAACAGATGATTCTAATATAAAAAGAAATATGATTAGAGTCTTGATGTAAATACGGAAAAAATTAGAACTGTCCTACAGAAGTAGAAAATATTTATTTGAGAGCTAAACGAAATTTTAAGATATTTTTAAATACTGAAATTAATCCATCTAAATTGAAGTGGAAATAAGAATTTTTAGGTGAATAAGAGGAACTTAAAAATTAATTAATTAATTATCTTGATTTTAATTTTAGATCAAGAATAGTGGAGGCGACGTGGAGGTGCGAGCGACTCCAGAAAATTAAGGTGGGTGTGATTACTACACTCTCTATTATTATTTGGATTTTAAATCCCAAACATGATGATTGCTTATTTTAATTACACATTTAGGAGCATGCTAGAATTTATTATTGTGTGATTATTGATTAGACTGATTGTCATGATATCATAACATCCGGTTATGTGCTTTCTAGAGATATAGATTGCTTAAATGATTTATATGATTTTAATTGCATAGGTTAGTGCATGTTATGCTGGTGTGGATTGAAAAACTTGTTTGTGAAACTAAAGAAGATTAACTTAAGGCAAAAAGAACCACGTACCGACATAGTGACCCGCCTTAGGGTGTCATTGTGGGTGTCCTCAACTAGACTAACAACGGGCTGGGTGTTACTTCGAACCTCAAGCCCCTACCAGGGTCCCAAAAGGTAACTGGCCCTCGGGCGATTCCTCCGGATTTGCTCCCGGACCACGAGGGGGACACCGAGGCGACAAACCTTTCGGTCTTAACTACAGTGTGAAAAACAATAAAGTGTTTGAAACACCTTAATGTAATAAAAGTATTTGCATGTTTGGTATTTTGATTTGAATAATGCTAGTGATGTGCGGTATGATCCACTGGGCTCTCGAGGTCACCCCACTTTTCTATTTTAGGTGACAGTTGACATAGTGCGAGTTAGCTATCCTTAGGCGACTTGGACTTTTGACATAACCTCACTTGAGAAGTTGTTATTGCTTTCAGTGCATTTCATTTTTGTATTAAATCTGAACTGGGCATGCCCTTTTTCTTTCTTTGTGGCCTAACCATTTTACACATGATTGAATTTTTGAATTTATTTTAGAGATTTTTAATTTGTTTAAATTTGAACTTGATGTTTCGCTTTTCATTTGAACTATTACTGATCCATCTTATTTACTTGGAAGTTTATTTCAAAAAAAAAAATGTTTGTTTATTTAAATTTGTTTTATTATTACGTGAAAGATAGAAAGAGATGGAATGTGAGATTGGATCCAGTAGCACTTCGACTCTCGACAGAGGATGTGACGGTGGCTTCCCTAGTCGAGCAGGCACGTCGTCTTCTAGTATGGTCCGAGGGAACCCACGGGATGAGCCGAGGGCCGGGTTGTTACAAAGCTAGTATCAGAGCTCAGTTAGTAGATTTACTAGGTTGAAATTTACTTTCAGCGCATTTCATTTTTGTATTAAATCCAAATTGGGCATGTGCTCCTTTTCGTTCTTTGTGGTCTAAGCATTTTACACGTGATTAAATGTTTTGAATTTATTTTAGAGATTTTTAATTTGTTTAAATTTGAACTTGATGTTTTCCTTTTCATTTGAATTGTTATTGATCCATCTTATTTATTTGGAAGTTTATTTCAAAAAAAAAAAATTGTTTGTCTATTTAAATTGGTTTTATTATTACCTGAAAGATAGAAAGAGATAGAAAGAAAGAAATAGAATGTGAGATTGGATCCAGTAGCGCTTCGGTTCTCAGCGGATGATGCAGCGGTGGCTTCCCTAGTTTGAGTGGGCGTGCTGTCTCCGAGCGCGGCCCAAAGGAACCCACGGGACCAATTGGGTTCTAGGGTGTCAAAGTGGCGATCGACTAGCTCCCTAACGATTTTTGTTCCCTTTTGCTGTTTTTTTCATTCAGAGGTTGGTCTCTCCTTGTTTGTGTATAAATGGTCAATTATGTATTTTGGACAAGATAGATATGTAATGAAATGTTTTCTCTTTTCGTATGTTGTTTACTTTTGCTCTTGAGTGTTCCAATTATTCTAATTTCATTTGTTGTATGAGATTGGAAAGAGGGCTTAACAATGGTTGGGAGAACTCGACATGGTGAGTGAGTTCGTCGGGCCACTTTGTTGGTCGGGTTGCCCTTTGGCCTAGGGAAGGGGTCCCGACAAGATTATTGTTTTCCATCCTTCTTATATCATTTCAAAGAAGAAATTGGTTGCATTTGAAGGTATAGGGGTCAAAATCTAACACGAATATTATTAGCATAAAAAGGAGCCCAAGTTGTGTTGGTCACTAGGCCTCTAAGACTTAGACTCGGGTGTCCAACCACCCAACTTTGCAAGTTTGATTCTGCGTCTATAGGTCATGGACTTGTGACATTCTTGAGCTATTAAGAACACGACGAAGGCCACAATTTAATGAGGATTTGGTCTTAGTAGAGCATGGTTCATGGTCACCATGAAATGTCCCCTAATATGAGTGGATAATAAGGTTCCATCACGAACCACATGTTCGTATCTTGGTGTCATTTCAGTATATGTGGAAATATAAATGAGAAGGGTTGAAAATACTTACAAAACACTTGTGTGCTGGTTTTTCAAGTTTCTCCAAATTCAACATCTCTTTCCCATATCTTAAGTTCACCCTAAGTTTTTGTGCCTCTAGAGAATGAAAAGTTCTATTCTTTTGGTCTCATTTTCATGAGTGAGTGCTATATGACTTTGGGTAGGTTTTTAGTATGCAAACGAGGTGGGCGTTTTCTATCCAAGAAAACATGTTCTTAAATTTTCATTGATTCTTGTACGGGCTTAGAAAGAGTGCCAATGCTTCCAAAAGCTGGCCACCTGCACTTGCATGGAAATGGAAAGTGTGCAAATGCCCATCTTTTGAACTCATTTTTCTTTCATCAAATGGTGTGATCTTTGTCCATCTATTCATGACCAATGAGGTTCCAATGTGGTTGCTCTCAAGCTTCTGCATGGCATTTCAATAGCTCTTGGGTTGGTAAAAATTTAAGTGTCAAAAGTCCATCTTGAATTAGTTCAAATTTGGGTGCATAAGGTTTATCTTGTATTTTTTATGCTGGCTACTATGATAGTAAATTCCATTATCGTGGTAGCTAGTGCATTGCTTGTTTTCATTGTCTTTTTTGTGGTTACCATAGTAGTTCAAACTGTTATGGCAAAAAACCTTATTTTTCTCTATGTTTGGAGTATGTTGTCCAGTTCTTTGACATGCTCAACTCTTGTTGATTAATGTTGACTTTTATTACAATTTTAAGCTATTTAGGGTTGAAATTTTGGGGTATTAAAACATGTATGTGTGGTGTTAGGCTACTGTTTCTTACTTCAAACCATGACAAATGGGTGTGGTTTTCATATTGAAAATTACACCTTAACTCTATCCCTAGGCTAGTCACATGTGTGTTCAACTTGAATTCCATAAACAAGAGTTTTAAAGATTATTCCTTCCTAAACATTGCCTTCCTTTTGATACCTCTTTGGCCAAGTTTTCTATCTCATTTCTTCTTTGTTTTTAGACTTTTAAGGTTATAACTTCAACAAAGAAACATGTTAAAATTTGGACTTAAGTTCCTAAGAGAAAGGTTTAGCCAAAGAGTGCAAAAGGTGTAGGTTTGTGCATTGATTTTTGTGTATTCTTAGTGGTATTTGCTTGGACTATAGGGACGGTTTTGAAGTGAGTTTTTGTTGGTTTTTCATCGGTAATGTGAAGAGTTTTTCAAGATTTAAAATAATAGGTTTTGAATAGCCATTTGACATCCGATGGGTGGTCTTCTTTTAGGCCAACAATGTGGGGTTTTAGTGAAAAAGGCTACGGTTCAAGGGGTTTTGGCAGCTAGTTTCATTCCAAAGGCTATTGGCTGATCTTTCCGACATTTTTAAGGGTTGGAAAGTGGTTACAAAATTGTTTTAATTAATGGTGGTTGAAATATGAAGGTTAGGGCGTCTTGCAGATTGCAACAAGAAAACAAAGGAAGGTGGTATGAAGAGAAAATTTATTTATGAATCACATAACTTGAGGCTGTATTCTTGGTTCCTCTTATGGACCTTCTTCTTGGATATCCTAAGGTGATGAGATAGTGTGCAATGACTGATTTTTGAGTGTGCAAAAGAAGAGAAAGGGGGTCAGCCAATAGGTATAAGTATGGGGAGGAAGAGAATTGTGGCTAGGGATTGTACAATTCATGAGTGTTTGGATATTTTTGTATTGGGCCATCCTAATGAAGAGAATGAGGGAACTAAGTGAGCACACAACTAAGAGGGGACGACTTCAATTTCTCCAATGAAGAAAAAACTCAAATCTTGGAAGAATATTCTCCACAATTATTATATCCTAGGGGATCTCTTAGAATCTTGTGATATTATGAATATAAGCAAGCTAGATTCTTTAAAAACTTCTAATAGAATGACTTCATCCTTTTTCCTTCTCCAAGGTCATCCCGCTAGGTGAGAATGTAACACGTACAAATTTTGTATGAATTTCAAATAAAATATTTTGTTTGAGAAATTTATAACATTTTCAGGTATAAACTGTGTATACTCTAAAATATAGAATAAATTAATTGAAAAATATTGGTATCCGAGAATAACTAATAAAAACATATACATATATACACGAATATATATAGTAGATAAATACAAGCATATAAAAATATTCGTTATGGTTGTAAAAATAATATTATATAATATGTGTGTTAGTATAATGAGTTTTAAAATAACATCATATTAGTATAGATATATAAAACAAAATGTATGAGGAATAATAAGTGCGAACTTATAAATAAATAAATAAATAAATAAAATGTTATATACTTATATTTATCTAATGCAAGTATAACATTATATAAGTATGTACATAATTGTATGTATAAATAAATAAAATGTTATTATAGCATTATAACATTTATAAATTGTTATATATACTAAATTATTATACATATAATTGTATAATATACTATTGTTATGAATTTATAACATTATATTTAATAAATAGATAATTATATATACATATATAAACATAAAAAAAAACAAACAAAAAAATGTATATATATATGTATATATTAAAAAAAAGCACACGAGTTCGGCAAAATCGCCGCCAAAATCATGCGGTCAGGATCGATCATCCTAAAAAAAAGAAAAGAGGAAAATAAATAAAATGAGAAAAAGGCCGAAAAATAGAAAGAAAATTTGAAAAAATCGAAAAAACCCCAAAAATCCATTATTTAAATTTGAGCTGCCAAAACCCAATAAAAATAAAAACTTTTAAAATTAAAAATACCCAAAGTTACTAATTTTCACTCCCCTAAACTCTATATAAAGGACCCCTAAAATATGAAATAAATTAATTGAAAAACATTGGTACCCGAGAATAAATAATAAAAACATATATATATATATACACACATATATGTAGTAGATAAATACAAGGATATAAAAATATTCATTATGGTTGTAAAAATAATATTATATAATATGTGTGTAAATAATATATGTGTTAGTATAATGGGTGTTAAAATTATTGTTATAAATTTATAACATTATATTTAATAAATAGATAATTCTATATACATATATAAACATAAAAAATGATTTCTGCGATTTCGACGAAATCGTGCGGTCAGGATCGATCATCCGGAAAAAGGAGGAAAATCATAAAAAAAACCTGAAAAAGGCCAAAAAATAGAAAGAAAATTAAAAAAAAATTCAAAAAGAATCCTAAAAATCATTATTTGAATTTGAGCTACCAAAACCCAATAAAATAGAAAATTTCTATATTAAAAATGCCCAAAGTTACTAATTTTCACTCTCCTAAACTCTATATAAAGGACCCATAGTGCTCTCATTCTTTTCATCCCAAATCAAGAACATACTAGTCCCTCTTGACTCTCTCTGGCCTTCTTTTTGGCAATCCCCTTAGTTCTTGAGTAATCTTAAATTGTTCTTGAGTGTTCATGAGAGTTCTTAAATGTTTTGAAGTTTTGGAGTAACGAAATTTTGTCGAATTTCGGAGGTGTGCAAAAGAGATTTATTTTTAAGGTGGAAGTAATTTTTAACTTTTACTTCTTTATTTTAATTTGAATAAGTCTTGCATGTATGATGATATTTTGAAGTTGATTGTTTGAATATATGTTTTAATATGCATGCTTTATTTATTTGATGTGCCATGAATATACATGTTATGCATGTTTGGAAATTAAGAATAATAACGCATGATGTGTATGAATTAAGGCATGAATAAATATTTAATGATTCATGTTATGTACATGTTATATTGATGGTTTAATCCGATATTGTGTGTTTTATCACTAAGAAAAGATTAAATAATGATTATAACCACGTACCGATGCAATGATAGGCTGCATAGCGTCATCGTGTGTGTTCTACCCCAATCCAGCTTGTCGGCTTACCATTGATGATTTTGAACTGGGTTTCTAAGAGTGATCCCACTTCATAGATATTGGAGTTTGAGTTTTCAAGAGTGATTCTGTCCCCCAACGATGTGGAACATAGAGATGAAACTCTTTCGATCTTAATGTCAACTATAAACAAGAAATTTGTTTGAATTGCCTAATGTACAAAAGTTTTTGATATGCTTGGTTTGTTTGAATTGCAATAATGATTTAGATGTTTAGAAAGATCCATTGGGCTATGTGTTCACCCCTTCTTTCTATTTTTCAGGTAATTGAATTACATGAAGACCATGAATATTAGTTAGATTTTTTTTTTATTTAGAAATTTTTTAGTTTCTATGTAAGGACATGTTGCCTAAGTTTTGAATTTTTTGCTATAATAGATTTTCTTCAAGATTGAATTATGTACTCAATTTTATTCAATTAATTGAGTTTATAAATTTAATTTATTTCTTTTATTATTGCCTTATTGAATTCATAAATTTAAGTTATGTACTCTTAAATACAATTAAGGCGTGAAATAATTGAAATAAAAAGTCAAGTTATGTACTTGTAAAGTAACACCGGCCCGACCCACCTTGTGGTAAAGTCCAAATTGAAAGTTTCGAGGGTTGGGGTGTTACAGAGAATGAGAGAATACTTTTTTTCTCTTAATTTATTTGTTAATCTAATTATAAACATTATGGTAGAAAATTTAACTTTGAAAACCAAAATTTTGAATTTCATAAATGGCGCCCTTTTAAATTAAGGCTCTCATAGTGCTTGATCATATTTAATTTCATGACACACCTTCAAATTAAGAGCCATTTACTTTGTTTCAATTTAATACAATTATAATTTTGAATGATTAATTATATATTATGCCTATTACTATTATTATTAACATTATTATTATTTTATTTTTTCTTAAAATTTTATTCAGACTTTTCATCTTATTATTTATAATTATTTTTACATAAAAATTATTTGTTTGAATTTCTTTAATTTACAGGTTGTGTGAAAAGATTGTTTTATCTCCAAATGATAAAATTATCATTTTGCCCTTAGGTGGTCAAAATTACTCAGATCGTTCATTGGTGAGCATAACGTTCATGTAACCCTATTGTGGACTTGTGCTGGTCATGTTTGGTGTGAAATGATACTTTCACCCTTATGTGATAAAATAATCATTTTACTCCTAAGATGTTAAACCCTATTTTCACGGTTTCAAAGTCTAATCTTAAGGCTTCATGTTGCACAAAACTTTTCAACCATACATTTTATGTGTCTTAATTCAGAGAATAGTTTTTTATGAAATTATTTATTATTTATTCTAATTTTTATGTAATTAATTATTTAATTAAAAAATTTATCAAAATCTTAAAGTATTACAATATATTGCTTAAGTCTTTTTAACCCTATGTGTTTTATTTTATGGAATAGTTATTTACAAAAGAAATTATTTATTATTTACTCTAATTTTTATATAATATATTATTTAATTAAAAATTTTATTAAAATTTTAGGGTATTGCAACATGTTGTTCAAAACTTTTTAAACCTATATTTGATGTGTATTATCTCATAGAATAGTTGTTTATAAAATTTTTTATTTAGTCCAAAAATTCGTCACATTTTCAAGATATTACAAATTAATAAAATGAATATGCTCTTGTTGGCCGTTGCAGTTTTTCTTGGTCTTAGGTACAAGTTGAAGTATCTGTGGTATTATTGATTTGTTGTACATGCTTGAATGGTGTAGAACAAGTTGAAGAGAGGAATAGGAAAATGATGGAAGTTCTTATTAGGTTAGATTGGCACTTTTAGTGTCATTCTATTTCTTCCACTTCAAGAACAACTCACCCAAGAGCAACACATGATCTGGAGGTTGTTGTACTAGATGAAGATGGACTAGTGAAAAGTAAAAAAATTTGGGATTGAAAAATTCTTGGAAGAAACGAGAATGCATGTCATAAATCTGAGATAGTTTGGTATCATCTGATGTTACTGAAAAATAATCTCCTCATTTTGATGTTTTGCAT
>JAJIYU010003274.1:0-27356 GCA_030144865.1 Tinospora cordifolia | reverse complement strand
TCTTATACTATTGCCTTATTAAATTCTTAATTTTAAGTTATGTACGGTTAAATACGATCAAGGCATGAAATGACTAAAATAGAAAGTCAAGTGTGCGTCGCTTGTAATGTAACATCGGCCCGGCCCGCCGTTTGGTTTAGTCCACTGTCAGAAAAATGGTGGACGCGTCCAATGCTTAATGATACGAGGGTTGGGGTGTTACAAATCAAGTCGTGATTGGTGTGGTAATCTTCTTTCTATCTTAAACATGGGTGTTATTTCTCTTCCAACATCCAGATCTCCTATTACTCTACATGATTTTCTACACACCCCTTCCATTTCAAAATAATTACTTAGTGTTTTGAAATTGTGTACTAATAATAACGTTTTCATTGAATTTTATCCCTACCATTTTCTCGTGAAGTATCATCTTTCGAGGCAAGTTTTACTCTCGGTGCCACTTGATCAAGGTCTCTACAAGCTTCTTGTCACTTCCAGCTGCACTCCTACTACTCTTTTCATATCAGTGTCTCCTTCTCCCCAGATCTCGCACTCTCGGTTGGGTCATCCGTCTGTCACAATTTACAATAATGTTTCAAATTTGTCTTGTTTTGTTCCTAGATCACACTGTTCTTTTACATTCTGTAACTCATGTTGTGTTGCGAGAGTTGTAGACATTTTTTTTTCCTATTTTAAAGTCTAGAGCTAATAAATCATTTCCACTTGTTCATTCTAATTTATGGAAACCAACCCTCGTTGTGTCCATTACTATTGCTCGTTATTTCCTCATTTTCATCGATGGTTACTCTCAATTTGTATGGATTTATTTACTTCGTACTAAAGATGAGACCCTCAAATATTTTATGCAATTTAAAGCCATGGTTGAAAATCAATTCATGCTTCTATTGAAGCACTACAAAGTGATTGAAGCAGTGAATCTAGATATATTTCATATCTTGCTGCTTGTAATGTACAAGAATTTTGTACAAATTTTGACAAACAAAAATTAAATAAAATATTTCACTTTGAGAAATTTAGAAAAAAATGGAAACATGTATATGTGTAATATGTATGTATAAAAATATATATATGTCTGTGTGTTAAATATATGTCTATATATTTAACAATGTGTAAATATATAAATAAATAAATAGATACATATATATGGGTGGAAATATATATGTCAACTTATTTTAAATTATTAAGTACAAAATTATTATCATATTTAATATACATATGTGAGTGTATAGAAATTAATTAAGAAATTGCTTTTCCTAAATAATTATATACAAAAACAGATTATACAATGAGTTATAGTTTATATATAGATAATACAATGGGTATATTATATATTCAAACCTATTATAAAATATTGGTAATATATATTCAAACCTGTTACATAATATATAATGGGTACAATACCCGACAATTTAAATGAATATAGAACACCTCGTGAGAAGAAATATGTACCCACTAAGAAATTTAATATATATTTAATGTTATATATTCAATTGTTAGATATTCAAACCATCTGGTACATATTCATTTGGGTACAAAATTGCCACATGGTTTAAGGGTACATATTCAGTTTTGTGACAATTGCAACCATGCAACAATTGTCGGGTAGTAAATGTCACTAAAGGAAATCGCACCCTCGCTTTGAATGTTGGGCGTGATTCTCGAATTCGGATTTGTGCGTTGACCAAAAAAAATATGCGAGAAAACCCTAAAACCTTTGCTTCATGTGGAGGAGGCGTCATTTCCAATAAAAACGAAATGTTTCCTATTCAAAAACACCTAAAAATTATAGATCTTGTCCTTGGAAAAGTCTACATAAACCTCCTCCTCCTCTTATTTAATGCATCACAGAGCAAGAGCTAATCAGACCCCTCTTACTCTCTATGCCTCCTTCTTGGTACTCAGTATTTTTTTTTCTTGAGTCGTTCTAAACAGTCAACAGAGTAGTAGCAATGAAATGCTGCACAAATCTAGTACAAGCAAGGGGAAAGATCTGAGATGAACCCATAAAATTCAAAAGGAAGCGATTCTAAGGTGAAATGATTCTCACTTTTTACTTTATTATTTTAATTCAAATAAAACTCACTTTGGTCTTATGTTTTCAATTTATACACATACCATATAGAAGATACATGCTTAGGTTTATAATGATGCATGATTTATGATGTAATGTTATCATAGTTTGATATTTAAATTATGTTGATATATTTAAATGTCATGTTCTTACATTTAATATAAGATTAAATAAAAATCTTAATCATGTATCGACACAGGGATAAACGCTCATCATGAGTGTTACAATCAAGAGTTATGAGGTAATAGAGGGTTTGAAATTAATCCTACTTCAACTTTGATGGGTTCGATTCAGTATAGTAGCTCTTTTTCTAGGGATTGGAATGTTGGGGGCATCCTTTCGGTCTTTAATATCAATTGAAATAATATATTGTGTGAATCATTTAAATTATTATAAGTCGTTGCGATGCATGTTTTATTTTTTTGAAATAATAATGTAAATATTTGGGATGATCCACTGGATTTTTGGCTTACCCCTGCTTTTAACATTTCAAGAAATTAATTGGAAAGGTTGTACGGAAGCTCTTAGATTATTTCCCTCAGGATTTTAATTAATTGTAGGGCATGTTGGCCTAAGTTTATTTAATCCAAATTTTGTTATTCCACTGTAATAATCAAAACCCTATGTACCTTGGATTTCAAATTAATTAATAACATTGGAAATTTTATTTAATGTTGTCATTATTATGTTTATGAAATATATTGTGCATGAGTCAATGTACACCAGAAGTCTCGAGAATTTGAGACATAGAAATGAAAAGAAAAATGTTAGCATAACACGGGCCCGCCTCCCGGGCGGCCCAACATCCAAGAAAGGAAAGAAACGAGGGCAACACAAGTAATTGCACCCTCAAAGCCATGTGGGCCTGGGTGTGGGAGGCTGGGTGTTACAAAGGTGGTATTAGATCTTAGTCAGCAGACATACTGGACAAAAAATTAGAAAGAATAGATAGTTCAGATAAGACCATATTTTGAATTAATTTAAAAAGTCGTACCTCCTATTTTAGCAATTGAAATTGTTTGAAAAGTTATTTTCAAAAAGAGATATATGTTTTTCAACTGTTTTGTTTGGATACAAATATTACAAATTAAATTGATAGCAGGTAAGCATTGTCCTAAGTAAAGCTAAACATTGAAAGGGAGATAAGTTATCCCGTTCTAGAAAATGCGATTGCTAAGCAAACTTCGATCTCATCGCCCGAGCTGGAGGTTGTCCCACTAGCTCATCCGAGTAGTCAAAGTTGAAAAACACAATTATTTTTCTACAAAAGAAAAAGAGGAGGTGGTATTTAAGGGCAAAAAACATACTAAAGGTCAAAGTGGGTGCCAAAGGTGGTATCGGGTAGGGGTGGCAATTCGTGTCATCGTGTCATAAACGGGTCATGTCATAAATAGGTCGTGTTTAATCGTGTTCGTAATCGTGTACTTGTTATGACCCATTTAACTTTTTATAATCAAATTTTAAAATAATTTTTTATTAAAAAATATTAACAAAAATATTTAAAATTAAAATTTTAATAAATTATATTTAAAATAATAATAATGAATTATGTTACCAATAAATTAATAAATACATAAATTTTAAATTAACTTTTTTATAATTTATCTCTTCAATTATCTATAATCATGTTAAACGTGTCATTTTCAGGTTTTTCGTGTTGACCTAAACCTGTTAATTTCGTGTCATGTCGGGTTATCATATCGTGTTACAAATTGCCACCCTGGTATCGAGGATAGATGAAGATTGTCAATTTGACAAAAGAACCTTAACCAGGATTTGAGACCCTAGGTCCAGGGAAGAGAGCTTAGTTAGAAACTTGGGTGTTGCCAAGGGTGGCATAGTGGATCATGAATAAATCATTAGGATATAAGTTAGAAACTGAAAATGTGTGGAAACGAAACACTCATGTGATTAGGATATGAGATCGGGAGAATCCTGTATCTCTAGTTTCTATGATGTATGAGACACATAAGAATTCAAGGTATGAAGGAATCCTGAACTTGGAGAATGGCGGACCATGTTTGGTAAATGATCGGTGGCTTTGGACAAACTTATTTCCCTATGTTTGGCTGGTATGGGACAGTTGAGTATAGTGAGGCTTGAGAAGCCTTAGAAATCAAACAATTGAACTCGGAGGCATAGGCAGAAGCCTAGAATTTTGCTATGTTAGCGTGATTAAATGATTGAATGCATGAGTTACTTATTTCTTGAACATGTATGACACCAAATCTTGTAACCAAGAACAAAAAAACTTAGAAAAATAAACTATTAGACCACTGACCAAATCGAGAACCTAGAGTCATGATAGTGAGAACGAAACAAAAACTACAAAAAGTAGTACTAAATCAACTTGATTTGTACATAATGGCCAGACCCAGAAGATATGCTACCAGAGTTACCACATCTGACGAAATTGACTCTCGAGGGCAGGAAGTACTAAATAATGTGGCTGAGACCCAAATGGAAAATATGCTAACAAAGGTCACAAGAAGGGTCATGGAATAGACCATGAGGGCACTACCTCAGATGATGCCTCAAGTGGCACCACAGCCGCAAGTACAAAAACCTATTCCAATGCAACAACTAGTGCCAATGCCTGAGGTCCCAGCTCGCCAGGTGGTACAAGAAGATCTAGAAGACAGTAAGCATAGAAAAATGATGTTGGAGTTAAAGAAACTTCAACCATTATAGTTTGATGGTATTGTTGACTGCTTAAAAACTAACCATTGGTACCAAGAGTTGGAGGAACACTTGGATGTATTAAAAGTAATAGGTCCTAGTAGGGTCACATTGGCTACCCATCAATTCAAAGGACCAGTCAAAAACTGGTAGCGGATACTAAAGGCTGACTCAAACACCAATGTCAGAGGGATGAACTGGGAAGAGTTCAAGGAAATATTCTACGAGAAGTTCTTCCTCAAAGCAAAACTGAGAAGATGCAGGAAGACTTCGTTTGGCTAAATCAGATAGATATGATGGTGGCCGAGTAAAAGGTCAAATTTACTGAGTTGGCCAAGTTTTCACCTGAGCTGATTAAGGAGGAGAAGATGAAGGTTAACTGCTTCACCCAAGGTCACAAGATTGAGATTTGAAAGATAATAAGGACATGAGGCCCGAAGACGTATAGAGAAGTCATAGAAAGGGCGTTGACCCTAGAATAAGAGCTAAACTTCAAGCAAAAGTTAAGGAACAAGAATAAGAGGTTAGGAATTGGCAAAGACCATCAAGGACCTTAGAAAAAGCAGAACACCCATCAGCAAAATGGTGGAAATAGGGCACCCCAGGCACTGCAACAAGTAAGGCCAGACAAAAATGAATGGAAGGAGCAGGCAAGAAAACAAGGTTTGTCTTATTATTGCAACCAGCTAAGGCATCTTGCAAAATTTTATCCTACCAAAGTCCGTGCCCCCCAACAGCAATAACATCAGAGAGGATGACAGAATGGAGTCCTCAACAACAACAACCTCGATCAAGCAATAACCAGGGGCAGAACAAAAACCAGAGCCATAGGCAGAACCAGGTCAGAGTGTTCGCAACTGCTGAGGAACAAGTCTTTACGATGGAAGGTACATTCCTATTATTTAATGTCGCTGTAAAACTCTTATTAGATTTAGGTGCTACAAAATCTTTTGTTTCGAAAGACCTTGTGTAACACCTCAACCCCCAAGACTTTCAATTTGGTTTAACCATAGGGCGGGCCGAAGTCTAGTTACAATTATAAGTACACAACTTGTCTTTCTTTCAATTATCTTACGCCTTAGTTAATTGAAAACATTCACTAAGGCAATTACACAAAAGATGAAAGAAAACTTTCTAAATCTGTATTCATTTAATAAAACTGGGTACATGACTTACAAATTTACACTTCTAAAAAGAAAGATTATACAACTCAAAATAGAAACTTTCTAAAAGTAAGCATTCTAAGCCTTTGTATGCTTCAGTATTTAATTCAATTCCCTGAAAAGATAAGAGAGAAAGGGTGAGCACATAACCCAATGGATCTTTTTCAAACAACCAATTCATTATCCTAGACTAATATCACATTCAATTTCAAACACTTATAAACAATTAAGCGATTCAAACAATTTGTTGTTACTATTGTAATTCAGACTAAAATGGGGTCTAATCCTTGATATTATTATCCAAAATATCTCTCTTTGAGTGGAAAGACAAATCTTTATGTCACATTCCGTTAGATTTAGGGTCTCTTGCCCATAGTCTAAGTATTTTGTGTTGCACCCAATACACACAATACGACAAACCATATACCCACAATATATGTAAAGAACACCCATAGTATCCCTTTGGATCACTATGACAGTATGTAGTTCTTAGTCTTAACATCTTTCATTTAGTTCTAATGATCATAAAACATAAATAAAATAAATAAATTTATCATGTTCAACATATAAACATCATGCATGATTATTCTTCATAAAATAAGACTAGTCATGCATAATTAAAGCATAGCATGGCTTCATGATCAAGTAAACTTGGCATACATGCTAAACTAAAAATTACATCATGTTATTCAAACCTAAACGTGTATAATAAACAAAATTTAAACATGCATGAACATGGTATTAAACTAAAACAATGAAGTGGAGGTTCTAGAAATCACTTCCACCTGAATTATTAAGGCTTCTACTTCTTCAGAAATCATTTGTGCATGAGTTTTCACCTACATATGTTGAATGACACAATTTATTTGTATAATATGAATGATCTTATATTGACTTAATATGTATGTATGTATGTATATATATATATATATATATATATATATATATATATATATATATATATATATATATTTGCTGACTCCATAATGACTTGAAAGACTCGGAAAGACTCGTGTTGACTTGGAAAGACTTCACATTAACTTGGAAAAACTTAACAAAACTTCGTATTGACTTGGAAAGACTCTGCATGACACCGCATTGACTTCTCCTTTCCATTTATTTTGTTTTCATATCATTTCTTGTGTTAATTCTCACTCCCCTAAGAGGTTTTTGAGCAATGAAACTTACTAATTGATCCCTTCAATGAATTTGGTCTCATTTTTCATTTCATTTCATTTTGTACAAGTTTTTCAAGGTATTATACCTTGCATATAACTTTGAATGTATCCATACTCATAGGAACGACTATCACCTAAAAAAGAATATGTACCTATGATCTTAGATTTGGGGATAAGCTGATTTCAGCTGACCTCCGGGTACCATTTATGGGTACAATGTGATATTGGGAATAGACTAGTTAGATTAGTATCAAGCACAAATCAATTGTTCGACTAGAAGAGATAACGTTAACCTCAAGAGAAGCCTTTAGAATCAATGGTGATATCTAAAGATTGCCTAGGAGCCCTATGATAGTCATGTTAAATTGCGTAAGGCAGAATGATGAACGCGAGAAACTCATCGAGGAGGACTCTGAAGGACAAAAAGAGATCTAGAACCTGGAAGTGGTCCGAGACTATGCAAATGTGTTCCCTGATGATTTGCTTAGACTACCACCAGCTAGAAAAATAGAGTTCAAGATTAAACTTCACCCTAGAACCAATCTCATAGCCATACCTCCATATCGAATGGCACCAGTGGAACTGATCAAGTTAAAGACCCAATTATATGAGCTCTGAGATAAATGATTCATCAAACCAAGTGAATCACCTTGGGGAGCTCTGACACTATTTGTGAAAAAGAAGTACGCATCTATGAGACTTTGTGTCGATTATCAAAAGTTGAACCAAGCAACATTGAAGAAAAAATATCCCCTACCCATGATAGATGGCCTTTTTGATCAATTGAGAGGAGCCACTCATTTATCAAAAATTGATCTTAGGTCAAGATATCATCAGTTGAGGGTTCATGAATCAGACATTCACAAGACGGTTTTAAGAACCCGACATGGACACTTCGAGTTTACGGTGATGCCTTTTACTTTAACTAATACCTCAGTAGCATTCATGGATTTGATGAACTAAGTATTTAGGCAATACCTTTACCAGTTTGTCATAGTATTTGTTGATGACATCTTAATATATTCTAAGTCGAAAGAGGAACACGTAGAACACCTGACGATTGTGTTGGAAACCCTTAAAAGGCACCAACTATATGTCAAGTACAACAACTGCGAATTCTGGATGAAGACGGTCAAATTCCTTTGCATGCAATATCAGCGAAGGACATCTTTGTAGATCTTAAAAAGGTGGAAGCTGTCACAGATTGGAAACAACCTAAGACAGTCACAGAGATCAGAAGTTTCTTGGGCCTAGTTGGATACTACAAAAGATTCATACAAGACTTTTTCAAATTAGTGAAACCCATGACCAAACTGACCAGAAATGAAGTGAAGTTTACTTGGGATGAGAAGTATAAACAATTATTCGAAGAACTGAAAAGGAGATTGACTTCGACCCCTATCTTAGTTGTTCCTACTCATGGCATTATATACGCTCTGTACACAGATGCTTCACAAAACAGATTGGGCGTAGTCTTGATGCAAGAAGGAAAGGTTGTTTCTCATGCCTCATGACAACTAAAGATCGAAGAGCAAAACTACCCAACCTATGACTTGGAATTAACAATCATAGTGCTTGCCTTGAAGATATGGAGGCATTACTTGTATGGTGAAAGGTTCGACCTGTTTTCAGATCACAAAAGTCTAAAATACATCTATACTCAGAAGGAATTGAATATCAAGTAGCGTAGAAGAAAAGCCAACGTAGTAGCTGATGCCCTGAGTAGAAAATTCAGCAAGCAGGAGGAGGAAAAGGGTCAAATGTACCAATTGATTGAAGACTTCAAGCTGGGAATAACCTTAAATGACAATCGAGCCTATCTATACAATATCACTTGTCAATTGGATCTTTTACATCAGATCAAGGAAGAACAAAAGCAAGACAAGTGGATCATAAAACTGATAGAAGGAGTTGAATAAGTTAAGCGTACTAACTTCAGGATGGATGTTGAAAATACCCTCAAGCTCAGAGATAGAATTTGTGTACCATAGAATGGACAGAGTAGACAATCCATTTTGGATGAAGCTCATCAGACCAAGTATATGATGCATCTAGGAGGAGATAAGTTGTATCAAAACCTATGAAACAACTATTGGTGGAGCGGAATGAAGAAAAAACTAGCTAAATATGTCTCTAAGTACCTCACCTGTTAGTAAGTAAAGGTAGAACATCGAAAGCCCTTTGGATGGCTACAACCACTTCTGATCCTAGAATGGAAGTGGGATAACATTGCCATGGATTTTGTCACTAGGTTACCCAGGAATCAGAAAGGGGAGGATATTGTTTGGGTGATTGTAGATCGTCTCACTAAGGTGGCACATTTCTTGCCTATTAGATCCACATACCAAATCAATAAATTGGGTAAACTCTATATGAGAGAAATAGTCCGTCTTCATGGGATACCTAAGACAATAGTGTCAAATCGAGACTCTCGCTTCACCTCACAATTTTGAAAGAGTCTACAAAAAGAACTAGGCACCAAACTCGGCATGAATACTACTTTTCATCCTCAGATGGATGGTCAGTATCAAAGAGTCATCCAAACATTGGAGGACATGCTGAAGTCTTGCGTCCTTGACTTCAAAGGCAAGAATAAAGATGGCTCCGTACGAAACTCTTTACGGGAGGCCCTACAGATCAACAACTTGTTGGGCTGAACTTTAGGACTACGTATTGGGCTAGATCTAGTGGAGGAAATGAACAATTAAGTAAAGCAAATTCAGAAAAGACTAGCCACTACACAAAGTAGACAGAAGAACTATGTTGATAAAAGAAGAAGGCTATTAGAATTCCAATCAGGCGATAAGGTATTTTTGAAAATCAATCCTTAGAAGGGAATCAAACAATTTGGAATAAAGGAAAAACTAGCACCAAGATTTATTGGACCTTTCGAGATACTTAGAAGGATCGGTGAATGCATATACGGATTGGACCTACCAAACCAAATGTCCTTAGTACACAACGTGTTCCATGTGTTGATGCTAAGAAAGTACGAACCTGATCGTTCTCATATAATTCATTGGGAAGAAGTTGACATCCAAGACAATGCCGCGTAAAAAAAACTGTAATTAGGATTCTTAACCACAAGGTACAGAGCCTGAGAGCAAAAGATATTCCCTTAGACAAAGTTTTTTAAAAATATCATAGAGTAGAAGAAGCCACTTTAGAATTGGAAAGTGAAATACAAAAGAAATATCCAGACCTTTTTACTAGAAACACTAGATCATATGACACTTGAGTAGATTAGTGTAAATTTCGAGGACAAAATCCCTTTTAAGGCGGGGGGTAGAATGTAATACACGAGAATTTTACACGAATTTTGACAAACAAAAATTAAATAAAATATTTCACTTTGATAAATTTAGAAAAAAATAGAAATATGTATATGTGTGGTATGTATGTAAATATATATATGTGTGTGTGTGTGTGTTAAATATATGTCTATATATTTAACAATGTGTAAATATATAAATAGATAAATAGATACATATACATAGGTAGAAATATATATGTCAACTTATTTTAAATTATTAAGTACAAAATTATTATCATATGTAATATACATATGTGTGTATAGAAATTAGCTAAGAAATAGTTTCCTTAAATAATTATATACAAAAACAGATTATACAATGAGTTATTGTGTATATATAGATAATACAATGAGTATATTATATATTCAAACCTGTTATATAATATAGTTGATATATATATTCAAACCGGTTATATATTCAAACTTCTTATATAATATATAATGGGTACAATACATAACAATTTAAATGAATATATAACACCCCGTTTGAAGAAATATGTACCCACTAAGAAATTTAATATATATTTAATGTTATATATTCAATCGTTAGATATTCAAACCATGTTGTACATATTCATTTGGGTACAAAATTGCCACGTGGTTTAAAGGTACATATTCAATTTTATGACAATTGCAACCATGTAACAATTGTCAGGTAGTAAATGTTATTAAAGAAATTGCACCTTCACTTCGAATGCTGGGCGCGATTCGTGAATTCGAATTAGTGCGCTAACCGAAAACGTAAAAAAATATGCAAGGAAACCCTTAGACCTTTGCTACGAGTGGAGGAGGCTAAAGGGCTCCATTTCCAATAAAAGCGAAAAGTTTCCCATTCAAAAACACCCTAAAATTATAGATCTTACTTTTAAAAAATTCTATATAAACCTTTTCCTCTTCTCATTTTATTCATCTCAGCGTAAGAGCTAATAAGACCCATCTTGCTCTTTCTGTTTCCTTCTTGACACCTAGTATTTTTCTTCTTTTTAGAGTTGTTCTAAACAGCCAGTGAAATAGTAAAAACAAATAATTGTACAAATTGAGTGTAAGGGAAAAGATCTGAAAGGAGCCTAGAAAATTTAGAAGGAAGTGACTCTGAGGTGGAATAATTATCACTTTCTATTTTATTATTTTGATTCAAATAAAGCTTGCTTAGGTGTTATGTTTTCAATTGATACACATACCATATAGAAGATACATGCTTAGGTTTATAATGATGCATGATCTATAATGTAATATTATCATACTTGTATGTTTAAATTCTACTAAAATATTTAAATGTCATGTTCTTACAATTAATATAAAATTAAATAAAGATCTTAACCACGTACTGGCACTGAGGTACATGCTCACCGTCAGTATTTTAATCAGGAGTTGTGACGTAATAGATGGTTCGAAGTTGATCCTACCTCAACTTCGATGGGTCCGAGTTCAGTATAGTAGCTCTTTTCTTAGGGATTAGAATGTTGGGGGTATCATTTTGGTATTTAATGTCAACTGAAATAATATACTGTATGAATCATTTAAATTCTTACAAGTGGTTGTCATGCATATTTTATTTTGTCAAAATAATAATTTAAATATTTAGGATGATCTGTTGGGCTTTTGGCTCACTGCTTTTTTTAATATTTCAGGAAATTAATTAGAAAGGTTACACAAAAGCTCTTGAATTATTTTCCTTAGGATTTTAATTAATTGTAGGCATGTTGGCCCAGGTTTATTTAATCCAAATTTTTTTATTTCGCTGGAATAATCAAAACCCTATGTACCTTGGATTTCAAATTAATTAATAACATTGGAAATTTCATTTCATGGCATCATTGTTATGTTTATGAAATACATTGTGCATAAGTCAATGTATACAGGAAGTCTTGAGAATATGAAACACAGAAATGAAAGACAAAAGGTTAATATAACGCAGGCCCGCCTCCCGAATGGCCCAACATCCAAGAAAGGAGATAAACGAAGGCAACGCATGTAATTGCACCCTCAAAGCCATGTAGGCCCGAGTGTGGGAGGCGGGGTGTTACATTGCTGCTGGTATACTTCATCACATGTCTTGTCCATACACGCCTCAACAAATGGTAGAGCAAAGCAAAAACATTGTCATATTGTGGAAATGGGTTTTACATTGCTGGCTCACGTTTTTCTTCCTCTGAAATTTTGGTCTTATGCCTCTCTAACAATAGTCAACTTCCTACTTCGGTCATTCATTTGGCTTCTCCATACTAGTTACTATATGCTAAGCATCCTACTTATGATCATCTTTGAACCTTTGGTTGCTTATGCTATCCTTTCCTAAGGCCATACAATTAGCATAAATTGGAGTATAGATCAATCCCGTGTATGTTCCTTGGATATAACAATTCTCACAAAAGGTATCTGTGTCTTGATCTCTGGATTGGCAAGCTGTATATTTCTCGGCGTGTTATATTTAATGAAGATTTGTTTCCCTTTCTTACAACAGCGGCTGATGCTCCTACTTCATCATCCAACGTCCCTATTTTTATACCACCACTCAATGACAACAATTCTTCCACCTCTATCGCAAATAGTACATCCCCAACTCATTCCCCTATGCCTACAACATCTAGACTCTCCCAAACTACTTTATCAACCTCACCTGATCATCAATCCCCTACTACATCACTTGAACCTCCACATCCACTAACAAATCTGCATCCTATGATTACCTATGCTAAGGACGGTATTTTTAGACCAAAAGTTCTCACAGCCTCATTAGTTGTCTGCTGGGAACCTCACAATATATCACAAGCCATGAAATCCCCTATATTTAGATGACTGTTATGAAAGAAGAACTAAATGCCCTTGTTCTAAACCGACATGGTCTCTTGTTCCTTTACCACAAGGCAAATCTCTAGTTGGTAGTACATGGGTTTTCAAGACAAAACTCAATGTGGATGGTTCATTGCAGCGATACAAGGCCCGGTTAGTTGCAAAAGGTTTCAATCAAACCTATGGTTTGGATTATTTTCAAACCTTTAGTCCTATGGTAAAACTGTCCACTATATGTTTTGTCTTGACACTTGTTCTGTATTTGGTTGGACTCTCTAGCAGGTAGATGTCAACAATGCTTTTCTCAATAGTGATCTTCTTGAAGAAGTGTATACGGCTCAACTACCCAATTTCACAACTATTTCTGAACCTCCTCTTGTATGTTGTCTTCATAAGGCCATTTATGGTTTCAAACAATCTCGACTAGCGTGGTTTACCAAGCTGAGCATGTTCTTGTTAAACTATGGTTTCCATTACTCAAGGGTCGATCCCTCTATGTTTTTGTTTCTTACTAATAAGGTCAAGATGATTCTCTTAGTCTGTGTTGATGACATCATTGTCATTGGTTCTAACTCCATGTTGATAACTTCACTAGTCACTTCCTTCCATTCAGTTTTTGTTCTAAAGGATCTTGGTCCGCTATCTTGTTTCTTAGGCGTTTTAGTCTCAACAGTCTTGCAAGGGCTACACTTAAATTAATCAAAATACATTGATGAAGTTCCACACCGGGCTCGTATACATGATGGTAAACCACTCTCTTCTCCTATGGTAGCACAGTCTTCTTTCTCCATTTATGATGGTTCTCCTCTACTGACCCATCCTTTTATAGAAGCATTGTTGGGGCCTTACAATATTGCACTATCACTTGACCTGATATTTCTTTTACATTAAACAAAGGTTTCAATTCATGCATGCCCCTACATCGTTTCATTATCAAGCAGTTAAGTGCATTCTTCACTATCTCAAAGCAATTATGTCCCACAGTTTATTACTCACAAGACCATCAGACTTGTCTTTACACTACTTCTCTAATGTTAATTGGGCAAGTTGTCCAGATGATCGTCAAAGTACCAGTGGTTACTGTGCCTTCTTAGGCACCAACTTGGTGTCCTGGTCATCCTCTAAGCAACATGTTGTATCTAGTTCTAGTGTGGAGTTAGAATATCGAACACCTTGCCAACGCTGCAGCTGAACTTATGTGGCTGAAATCTCTCCCTCAAGAATTACATGTTATTCCTCCATCTCTGCCTACCTTGTGGTGTGTAATACCTCAAAATTTTGTCAACAAAAGTATTAATGAAATAAGAAAATTCATTGAGAAAAAAAAATTCTAAGGCAAATGAAAGTGTGTTAATAGAAATATCAATTAAATAGAACTAATTATGAAATTTAATGAGTTGCTTTCATTTATTAAGAAATAAAGAATAGGACTAAAAATATAGACATATATTTATAGGGTAAATTGTGAAAGAATATAATAGTGTAATACCCCAAATTTTGTCAATAATTTAAAATAAGTAAAAATAAGTTAAGTGAATTAATTTCAAAGATTTTAAGAAATTTAATTGTGGGTTAGCACATGAAAAATAAAATATATTGGAAATATAATATAAAATAGACAAATAAAACTTTAATTTGATATTTAAATGAAAATGTCAAATTAAAAGAGTTGCTTAAGAAATAAAGAATAGAAAAAAAAATGAAATAAAGTATATATATATATATATACACACACATATATAGGTTAATGTGTATATGAATAATGTGTGTGTTAGCATAATAAATGTTAATACTACATATTATAGGAATAGGTATATAGAAAAATTTACATAATTAAATAGAAATGTAGTATACGTATATTTATTTAAAATAAATAAAACATTATATAAATATTAATTTATAATTATATAAATTATCATCTAAAAATGAAATATGAAATAAATAAAAAATATATATGAAAATGAAAAATGTAGATTATTTAATTATGGGCATTAAAAATATTAGAGAAATAGAAAAATACCTATCAAATGCAATATTAAATAATTAGAAAGAAAAAAATATTAGTAAGACCATAAAATAGAAGGGAATATGCAAAAAAAAAAAAATCAAGTTTTCGTCAATTAAAAAGTATCTAATTAGCAAAATTCGGATAATAGAAGCTTTAGAAGTTGATTTTGATAATAGAAACTGCATCCAACGGCCAGAATTGAATAATATTCACGATCTGCAATCCAACGGCCCAGATCAAGATCACACCGAACGCCTTGGAACACCGGATCACCAAAGATCAAACGGTATGCAAGCAACACGTTCGATCCAACGGCCCAATTTTGAGATATCTCTGATCGATTGCAACCAAATGCGTCACTCGAGGTCCATCAGACGATCCAAATCGAGGCGCTCAAAGATGATCGCGAATGAGTACTACGATCGAGGAAATCAGATGGACAGAAATGATCAAGGACGATCAGAACGAGTTTCGTTCATCGCGAAATGCGTGTCTCGAGGACGATCCGAGCGTCCAGATCAAATTCGTAATTCAAAAATTGTGAACCAACACTGCGCTCGAGGAAATTTGACGGAACGATTTCGATTGATCAAGAATCTGTGTGGCACTCGAAGATGATCCAAGCGTCCATATCAGACTCTCACGATCGAAGATCCGACATCGTGCTCGAGGAAGATCCGACCATCTAGATGTAACCCGCTCGATCTGAGATATGAGTGCGTGATTCGAGGATAATCTAACGATCTCGATCCGATGCTCCGAAAATAATAACCGAAAATTCTGAAAAAATCTGATTAAATACTTTAAAAATCCAAAAAATTAGTTTCTAAATTCCCAAAAATTTCCAAAAAAATTCCTTGCTAATCTCCTATGCTTGGGGGGCACGAAATTTTGAAGAATTGGCAAGTTTCCCACAAGATGACACCCCAAACTTGCCATTCTCTACCCTTTTGAACTCTATATAAACACCCCCCATGCTCACAATTCATCTCATCCCAAGAAACAAGAGTTGAATTGTCATCTTGTTCTCTAAGCCCTCTTCTTAGCTCCCCTTCTCACCATTCTTTTCTCTCTTGAGTGTGAGAAGTTCTTGGTTTGGAGATTCTTCTTGAGTGTTCTTGAGAGTTCTTGAGTGTTTGGAAGCCTTGAAGTAACGGAACTCTCCCGAATTTCAGAGGCGTGTAGAAGAGACACATTTAAGGTGGAAGTAACTTCTAACTTCTACTTCTTTATTTTAATTTAAATAAGTCTTGCATGTGTAATGATGTTTTAAAGATGATTGATTGAATATATGATTTAATATGCATGCTTTATTTATTTGATGTGTCATGAATATACGTGTTATGCATGTTTAGAAATTAAGAATATTAATGCATGTTATACATGAATTGTGCTATGAATAAATATTTAATGATTCATGTTTTGTATATGTTGCATTGATGGTTTAATCCGATATTGTGTGTTTTATCACTAAGAAAAGATTAAATAATGATTCAATCCACGTACTGGCGCGATGATGGACTACATAGTATCATCCTGTGTGTTCCACCCCCCCAACCCGGCTTGCCAGCTTACCATTGACGATTTTGAACTAGGTTTCCAAGAATGATGCCACTTCCTAGATATTCGGGTTTGAGTTTTCGTTTGTCATTCTCTCTCCCTACGATGTGGAACACAGAGATTAAAGTCTTTCGGTCCGAATGTCAACCATAAACAAGAAATTTGTTTGAATCGCCTAATGTACAAAAGTGTTTGATATGCTTAGTTTGTTTGAATTGAAATAATGATTTAGATGTTTAGAAAGATCCACTGGGCTATGTGCTCATCCCTTCCATCTATTTTTCAGGTAACTGATTTACATGAAGACCATGAAAATTAGTTAAGTTCTTTTATTTAAAAAGTTTTTAATTTCTATGTAAGGGTATGTTGCCCAAGTTTTGAATCTTTCGCTGTAATAATTTTCTTCAAGTTCAAATTATGTACTCAATTTTATTTAATTAATTGAGTTTATAAATTTCAGTTATTTCTTATATTATTGCCTTATTAAAATTTTAAATTTAAGTCATGTACTGTTAAATACAATCAAGGCATGAAATAATTGAAATAAAAAGAAAGTCAAGTGTGAGTTACTTGCAAAGTAACATCAGCCCGGCCTGCCGTTTGGTTTAGTCCACTGTCAAGAGAATGGTGGTCGTGTCCAATGCTTAAAGATACGGGAGTTGGGGTGTTACAAATAGGCATGTTAAATGCTGCATGTGTATATAGAAAAATATACATAATTGAATAAAAATGAAGTATGCTTATATTTATCAATAAAATAAAATAAAATAAGTATAACATTAAATAAGTCTCAATTTATAATTGCATAAATGATTATCTAAAAATAAAATATGAAATAAATAAAAATATATGAAAATGAAAAATATAGATTACTTAATTATTGACATTAAAGATATTAAAGAAATAGAAAAATATCTAATAAATAATTAGAAAGGGAAAAATATCAGTAAGCCTATAAAATAGAATGATATGTGCAATAAAACCAGGTTTTCATCAATTAGAAAGTGTCTAATTAGCAAAATTCGGATAATAGCAACCTTCAAAAGTGATTTTGGTATTAGAAACTGCATCCAACGGCCAGAAATACATCATTCGCACGATCTAAGATCTCACGATCACGATCAAAACCAAAACCGGCGCCCGGATGCACCGAATCAGCCAAATCCAATGGCCCACGTCCAATCGATCAGATCCACGGCTCACGGCTCAGGCGCAAGAGTTGATCGCAAACATGCTGAGATCGAGGAACATCCAACGGGCCAGATCAAAGGCACAGTCTAAGATCACGAACACACTGCGATCGAGGATCATCCAATGGCCCGGACGGAATTCGTTGATTACGATCGATATCTGCACACCACGATCGATGCGCATCCGATGGCCCAAAAAGACGCGTTCCAATAATTGCGAACCGAAGCGCTTGAGGAAGATCCAACGGCTCAGATCAAACCCGCACGATCTGTGATCACCGCTGCGATCGAGAACAATCCGACGGCCAGGATCGTTTGCTCCGAAATAAAAACAAATAATCCGAATAAAACCAAATAAAAATGTTCCAAAAATCCAAAAAAAATGGTTTCTAAATTCTAAAAAATTGCCTAAATACACTTGCTATTCTCTTATACTTGGGGATTACGAAATTTTGAAGAATTGGCAAGTTTCTTGCAATGAGAACACCACAAACTTGCCATTCTATACACTTTTGAAACCTATATAAAGCCTCCATGCTCAAAATTCAACTCATCCCAAGAAACAAGAGTTGCGACTTCCTCTTGTTTTCTAAGCCCTCTTCTTGGCACCCCCTTCTCACCATTCTTTTTCCTCTTGAGTGTGAGAAGTTCTTGATTTGGAGATTCTTCTTGGGTGATTTTCTTAGTGCTTGAACATTGGGGAGCTCTTGTCCAAACTTTGGGGGAAACTACATCTCAAGGTGGAAGTGATTTCTCTCACATCCCTTTTTCTTATTCAAAGTTCTAGCATGTTCATTGGTTGTTTGGCTTTTGAAATCAAGAATAATTTCAGTTTAAACATTCTAAAATATATTTCAGTTTTAGATTTGATTCTTGTTCGAATTTATGCATGCATAAAAATCATGCCATGTTTAGTATCATGCTTAGGCTTTATTTCAAAATATGATGCATGATTTTGAATGTTCAGTGATTAAATTTTCAGTTTGATCATATGCTAAATTTATTTATTTTAATTTTATGCTCTGAAATTTATCTTATGATTCAAGAGTATATGATTTAACAAAGATGATGGTGATAATAACCACGTACCATCATAGCACACATATGGGTTGCTATGGATGTTCTTTTCATATGATTAGTTCATATGGTTTTAAGACCAAAGTACGTGGTTGGTGGGTAATATCCCTTGAAGTCCAAGAGTCCAATGAAATTGGCTAAGAAAGGTTATATTTCACTCTAAGGAGGTACTTTGTTAAGAACATCAAGGGCTTCAAAACCCTTTTGGTCTAAAATCTCGACTTTAAACAAATGGATGCTTGAAACGCCTAATGTATGTAAGTGTTTGAAATATGAATGTGTTATTGTTTTGAATTTGAAAAATGGTTGTTTGAAAAGGATTCATTGAGCTTTGTGCTCACCCCTTCCTCTTTTTTTCAGGAAATTAAACTATGAAAACCATGGAAATTTGAATGGTTTCTAGTTTAGCAAGTTTCTTTTTTTTTTAAGTTTCTTTTTAATGTAAGGGCATGTTGCCCAATTTTGAATAAGTCTTCTGCTGAAATTTTATTTTATTTTAGAGGTCATGAATTTATTTGATCAACAATGTAATAGTTTACATTATAAAGTTATATAATTTCTTTTTATGAATAAAGAAGTTAAATTTTTCTTTATCCCTAATTGCCTTGATTTTTTGTAATGATATTTGTATTTTTGAATCTATTATAAGGCATGAGGTATTGAAAAATAGAAAGTCAAGTGTGTGTCACTTGTAAAGTAACATGACCTAACTCGCCAAATGGTTAAGTCCACTGTCAAATAATGGTGGTTATGTACAACACTCAAAGAATGTGGGGGTTGGGGTGTTACAAAGATGGTATTAGAGCCTAGGCTTTAGGTGCCTTAGACTAGAAATAGAAAGTTAAGCCTAAACATGTGTTGATTAGGCTAGAAATAGAAAGTCAAACATTAGTTGCTTGAGAAAGAATTAGAAACTCAAATTAGGGTTTCACATTGAATTAAATTGAAATTTTAGTGCGTTACCTTCTATTTTTGAAAATTGAAAAATGTTTTAGAAAGTGTTTTCAAAAAGGAAAAATATGTTTTCAAATGTTTTGTTTGATACAAAGGTTACAAGATGAGCTGATAGTAGGTAAGCCTTGTCCTGAGTAAAGTTAAACATTAAAAAGGAGGTGGGTTATCTTGCCATTGTAAGCGCAGTTGCTAAGCAGGCTTCGGTCTCGCCGCCCGATTTGGAGGTTGTCCCACCAGCTTATACGAGTGGTATGAGTTGAAGAACACCCTTATTTTCTATAAAAGAAAACTAGAAGGTAGAAAATTAGGGCAAGAAAGTGAATAGAAGTCGAAAAAGATGTCAAATGTGGTATCTTGACTAGATAGAGGTTGTGAGTCAACTAGATTGAACCTTAGGTCCAGAAAAAAACCCTAGGTAGAAACGAGGTGGCACAATGGATCATAAGCATAAATCTCTAGGGCATAGGCTAGAGACGAAAACTTGTGTGAAAACAGAAAATTGTTTGATCAGGACACGAGACCGAGAAGCTTCTGTATCTTTCGGTTTCTATGTAGTGTGGGATGCATAGGAATTCGGGGGTATGGAGGAAGCTTGGACTCGGAGAATGATGGACCATGTGTGGTGAATGATCGGTAACTCTGGCAGAACGGGTTTCTCTATGTTCGCTGGTATGGGACGGTGGAGTATAGTGGGCTCGGGAACCTTAGTTATCGAGACATTTGCAAAATTGTTTGGGTGCAGCTCTGTTCTGAGTGAAAACCTAAGTGGAAGGGGTAGAGTGGTATAGGACACTTGAACCTAAAAGCTTAGGTGGAAGCTTAGAACCTTGCTGCGCTAGCTTGATTGTATGATTGTGTGGTATGCATGCTTTACTATTTATTGCTTTGAGACCAAATCTTGTACCCATGCATGAAAAGAAACTAGAAGAAAAACCTTTAGGTCACAAAACAAATTGAGAACCTAGAGACATGAATCTAGAGTCATGATAGCACGAACATCGGATGAGAAAAATACTGACCAGGTGTTAAATGTATAGACAATGGCTAGAACAAGAAGGTATGCTACTCGATCCACCTCCTCTGATGAGACCAAACAACGAGAACCAGAACTGCCTGTTGGAATGGAGGCGCGAATGGAGACCATGATGAATGAAATGTTACAAAGGGTGCTGGATCAACTGTTGAGGGCACTTTCACAGATAATCCCTCAGGTAGCATCACAGCCTCAAGTACAGGAACCGATCCAGGTTCAACAGCTAGCACCTGTGGCCCAAAATCTCGAACATTAGAGGGCAGAGGAGGGATTGGAGGACGAAAAACAGAGGAAGATGTTGATAAAGCTACAAAAGCTCCATCTTCCTTCATTTGATGGCACCACAGACTGCATCTCAGCAGACCACTAGTATCAAGAAATGGAGGAAATTCTCAATTTGCTGAAGGTAACTGGGTCAAGACGGGTGGCACTGGCCACGCATCACTTCAAGGGACCAGCCAGGAGTTGGTGGCGAATGATGAGGATGGACCCAAATACATATGTTGATGCTATGAGCTGGGAGAACTTCAGAGAGATCTTCTATGAAAAGTTCTTTCCAGAAGCAACCCTGAGCAAGCTATAGGAGGACTTTGTTCGATTGAATCAAAGGGACATAACTGTAGCCAAATATGAGAGGAAGTTCACTGAACTGGTCAAATTCTCACCAGGTTTGATCAGGGAGGAGAAAAGGAAGGCCAACCGGTTCGCACAGGATCTCAAGATGAAGATCCGAAAGATTGTGAAGACTCTAGACCTGAAGACTTACAGGGATGTCGTAGAAAAAAATCTAACTCTGGAGCAAGAACTCAACTTGGAACAAAAGTTGAGGAGGAAGAATAAGAAGCCTGGGAATGAAAATAATCATGGGGCTAAAAAAAAGTAAGAGTGGTGGGAACGCATCACAGAAATAAGGACAGAACAAGGATGAGGCACGGGAGCAGGCTAAGAGACTGGGATTGTGCTACTTATGCAGACAGAGGGGACATCTTGCTAGAAACTGTCCAACAACACCAGCTCAGGCTCCCTAGCAACAACAAAGTACTCAGGGAGGAGGTCAGAATGGACGTCTTCAAGCCATACTGAATCAGAATGCCAATCAGGGGCAAAACCAAGGCCGTGGTCAGAACCAAGCTAGAGTGTTCGCGGTTGAGTACCAGGAAGACCAGGTCTCTACAGTGGAAGGTATGTTCCTGTTATTCAATGTTGTTGTGAAACTATTATTTGACTCAGGTGCCTCTAAATCCTTTATTTCTGAAGAACTAGCTGATAGGTTACAACTTGTGACAAAAACACTACCTGTAACTTTGAATGTGTCCACACCAATAAGAACCACTGTGACCTAAAAAATAATGTGTAGTTGTGACCTAAGGTTTGGGGATAAAATCTTAACAGTTGACCTATGTACCTTACCTTTTTCTGGGTATGATGTGATCTTGGGGGTGGATTGGTTAGACCAGTACCAAGCTCAGATAGATTGTCCTAAAAGACAAGTGACCATAACCCTACCTTCTGGGGAAACCTATAGAATTAATGGAGATATGCGAAAACTACCGAAGAGTCCAACCATAGCCATGTTGAACTGTTTAAGGCAGAAGGAAGAGTTTGAAGAACTCTTGGAAGAAGACCCTAGGGAACCAAAGAAGATTCAAGACTTAGCGGTGGTTAGGGAGTACGAGGATGTGTTCCCAAATGACTTACCTAGACTACCGCCTGCTAGGGAGATAGAGTTCAAGATTGAACTTCACCCTGGAACCAACCCTATAGCCATACCTCCTTACAGAATGGCGCCAGTAGAATCAATTGAGTTGAAAGCTCAACTGGATGAGCTCAGGGAGAAAGGTTTCATCAGGACGAGTAAATCACCTTGTGGAGCTCCGGTGTTGTTTGTGAAGAAGAAGGATGGTTCCTTGAGACTGTGTGTCGATTACCGAAAGTTGAACCAAGCTACAGTAAAGAATAAATATCCTTTACCAAGGATTAACGACCTATTTGATCTATTACGAGGAGCCACACATTTATCTAAAATTGATCTTAGGTCGAGATATCATCAGTTGAGGATCCGAGAGTTTGATATTCACAAAATGGCCTTTAGAACAAGGTATGGACACTTCGAGTTCACCGTAATGCCCTTTTGTTTGACCAATGCCCTTTGGTTTGACCAATGCCCTGACAGCTTTCAGGGATTTGATGAACCGAGTGTTTAGACAGTACCTTAACCAGTTTGTGGTGATATTTGTGGATGACATTCTGATGTACTCCAGGTCAGAGGCTGAACACTTAGAACACTTGCAAATAGTTTTGGAGACACCCAAAAGGCATCAATTATATGCCAAGTTCAGCAAGTGTGAGTTCTGGATGAAGATGGTCAAGTTCCTTGGCCACTTAGTGTCGGCAGAAGGCATCTCTGTAGATCCAGAGAAGGAGGAAATGGTTATGAATTGGAAGAAACTTAAGATAGTTACAGAGATCAGGAGCTTCTTAGGCCAAGCTGGGTACTACAGAAGATTCATCTGAGATTTCTCCAAATTGAAAGAACCGATGACCAAGCTGGCCAGGAAAGGAGTTAAGTTCGATTGGAATAAGAAGTGTGAGCAATCATCCCAAGAGCTGAAGAGGAGACTGATTACGACCCCTATCCTAGTCACTCTAACCCATGGTGTTACCTATACCCTCTATACTGATGCTTCGCTAAGTGGACTTGGAGCAGTGTTGATGCAGGAAAGACAAGTAGTCGCTTATGCTTCACGACAACTGAAGGTCCATGAGAAGAATTACCCTACTCATAACCTAGAATTAGCAGTCATTGTGTTTGCCCTGAAGATTTTGAGACACTACCTTTATGGTGAGAAATTTGATCAGTTTTCATATCATAAGAGCTTGAAATATATCTATACCCAGAAGGAGTTGAACCTCAGGCAACGGAGATGGATGGAGTTCTTGAAGGACTATGATTTTCAACTACACTACCATTCGGAGGCTAATATATTGGCTAATGCCTTGACTAGGAAGTTCAACAAACAGGAGAAGGAGAAAGGCCAAATGTACCAGTTGATTGATGAGTTTAGGCTGGGTGTGACCCTAAATGAAAAACAAACCTACCTCTACACTATGTCTTGTCAACTAGATCTTCTACACCAGATCAAGGATGAACAGAGACAAGACAAATGGCTTACCAATTTGATCGAAGGAAGTACACAAGGAAAACATACTGACTTTAGGTTAGATGTTGAGAATATCCTAAGGCTCGGGGAAAAGATATGTGTACCTCAGAATGGGCCGAGTAAGCAGATTATACTTGATGAAGCCCATCAGACTAAGTATACCATGCACCCAAGCGGGGCAATATGTACCAAAACCTCAAGAAAACCTCCTGGTGGAGAGGAATGAAGAGGGACGTGGTTAAACATATCTCTAAGTGCTTAACATGCAACAAGTGAAAGTAGAACACCGAAAACCCTCTAGAATGTTATAACCACTCCCTATCTCGGAATGGAAGTGGGATAACATTGCCATGGACTTTGTCAGTGGTTTACCCAGAAACCAAAAAGGAGAAGATATTGTTTGGGTTATTGTGAATCGTCTTACCAAAATGGTTCATTTCCTGCCAATCAGATCCACAGACCAAGTCAGTAAGCTGGGAGAACTATATGTGAAGGAGATAGTAAGGCTGCATGGTCTACCCAAGACTATTGTGTCTGACAGAAACTCTCGCTTCACTTCACAATTCTGGCAGAGTCTACAGAAGGAGATGGGTACTAAGCTCACCATGAGTACAACATTTCACCCTCAGACGGATGGTCAGTCTGAGAGAGTTATTCAAATTTTAGAGGATATGTTGAAGTCTTGTGTTTTAGACTTTAAGGGGAATTGGAGCAAGTATTTACACCTGGCAGAGTTTGCCTATAACAACAGTTACCAGACAAGCATAAAGATGGCTCCATTCGAGGCCCTCTACGAGAGACCTTGCAGATCACCTGCTTGTTGGGCTGAGCTTGAAGATCATGTATTAACTGGGCCAAACCTGGTAGAAGAGATGAGCAACCAAATCAAGTTAATACAAAAGAGACTGACTACTGTATAGAGTCGTCAGAAGAGTTATGTTGACAAGAGGAGGAGACCACTAGAGTTCCAACTTGGGGACAAGGTATTTCTGAAAGTCAGTCCACAGAAGGGTATCAAAAGGTTTGGATTCAAAGGGAAGCTATCTCCAAGGTTTGTAGGACCGTTTGAAATACTTAGAAGAATCGAGGAATGTGCTTACGAGTTGGATCTACCAAACCGAATGACTTCAGCTCATAATGTGTTTCATGTCTCAATGTTGAGAAAGTATGAACCTGACCCTTCTCACATTATTCACTGGGAGGAAGTGAACATTCAGGATGATGCTACCTATGAGGAAATAGCGGTTAGAATACTTGATCACAAGGTACAAAATCTAAGAACTAAGGATATTCCCTTAGTTAAGGTGTTGTGGAAGTATCACAGATTGGAAGAGGCTATCTGAGAGTTGGAGAGTGAAATGAAGACTAAGTACTCGCATCTGTTTACTAGGAATACCTAAACATGTACAAATTTCAAGGACGAAATTTTTTCTAAGGAGGGTAGGTTGTAATACCTCAAAATTTTGTCAACAAAAGTATTAATGAAATAAGAAATTTCATTGAGGAAAAAAAATTCTAAGGCAAATGAAAGTGTGTTAATGGAAATATCAATTAAATAGAACTAACTATGAAATTTAATGAGTTGCTTTCATTTATTAAGAAATAAAGAATAGGAATAAAAATATAGACATATATTTATAGGGTAAATTGTGAAAAAATATAATAGGCATGTTAAATACTACATGTGTATATATAAAAATATACATAATTGAATAAAAACGAAGTATGCTTATATTTATCAATAAAATAAAATAAAATAAGTATAACATTAAATAAGTCTCAATTTATAATTGCATAAATGATTATCTGAAAATAAAATATGAAATAAATAACAATATATGGAAATAAAAAATGTAAACTATTTAATTATTGGCATTAAAGATATTAAAGAAATAGAAAAATATCTAATAAATAATTAGAAAGAGAAAAATATTAGTAAGCACATAAAATAGAATGATTTGTGCAATAAAACCAAGGTTTCATCAATTAGAAAGTGTCTAATTAGCAAAATTCGGATAATGGCATCCGTAGAAAGTGATTTTGGTATTAGAAACTGCATCCAACGGCCAGAAATATATCATCCGCATGATCTAAGATCTCACAGTCACGATCAAAACCAAAACCGACGTCCGGATGCACCAAATCAGCCAAATCCAACGGCCCATGTCTAATCGATCAGATCCAACGGCTCACGGCTCAGGCGCAAGAGTTGATCACGAACGTGCTGAGATCGAGGAACATCCAACGAGCCAGATCAAAGGCGCAGTCTAAGATCGCGAACACACCGCGATCGAGGATCATCTAATGGCCCAGACGAAATTCGTTGATCATGATCGAGATCTGCACACTGTGATGGATGCGCATCCGACGACCCAAAAAGAGGCGTTCCGATCAATCGCGAACTGAATGTCGCGCTCGAGAAAAATCCAACCACTCAGATCGAACCCACACAATCTGTGATCACCGCTGCGATCGAGAACAATCCAACAGCTAGGATCGTTTGCTCTGAAATAAAAACAGATAATATGAATAAAACCAAATAAAAATGTTCCAAAAATCCAAAAAAAATGGTTTCTAAATTCCAAAAAATTACCTAAATACACTTGCTATTCTCCTATACTTGGCGGGCACGAAATTTTGAAGAATTGGTAAGTTTCTTACAATGAAAACACCACAAACTTGTCATTCTATACACTTTTGAAACCTATATAAACCCTCTGTGCTCACAATTCAACTCATCCCAAGAAATAAGACTTGAGACTTCCTCTTGTTCTCTAAGCCCTCTTCTTGACACCCCCTTCTCACCATTTTTTTTCCTCTTGAGTGTGAGAAGTTCTTGATTTGGAGATTCTTCTTGGGTGATTTTCTTAATGCTTGAACATTGGGGAGCTCTTGTCTAAACTTTGGGGGAAACTACATCTCAAGGTGGAAGTGATTTCTCTTACACCCTTTTTTCTTTTTCAAAGTTCTAGCATATTCATTGGTTAATTGGCTTTTGAAATCAAGAATAATTTCAGTCTAAGCATTCTAAAATATATTTCAGTTTTAGATTTGATTCTTATTCGAATTTATGCATGCATAACAATCATGTCATGTTTAGTATCATGCTTAGGCTTTATTTCAAAATATGATGCATGATTTTGAATGTTCCATGATTAAATTTTCAGTTTGATCAT
>JAJIYU010003273.1:0-27464 GCA_030144865.1 Tinospora cordifolia | reverse complement strand
GTATGCTCGTTTGTATAATGCTATTGATGTGTAGGGGAGATCCACTGGGCTTTCGAGCTCACCCCATTTTTATTTTACAGGTACTCATGAGCCCGGCGCTCAATGAGGATGTAGACCAGAGACTGGAGGACTTGTAGAGAGAGAGAGTGATATTTTTGTTTAACTATCTCTCTATTTTTGTATAGTTTTCACGATGTATATTTTGAACTTGGGCCAGATGGCCATGTGTCATATTTTTGTATATTTATATATAGGACTGTTTTTACCATTTTGAACACTGTTTTATCTTGACTGATAAACTGATGATTTTAGATATGGTATTGCAAAACAGTGTTCAATGATTTAGAAAGATTTGATCCGAAAAGTGCTTCCGCTACTATTATTTTGATTTCCAGTATAAATATGATTTTGAACAACCGATGAATCTAATTTGAAACCAATTGCTTAGTGAAGCATGATTAAATTGATTATTTGAAATTAAAGAAATGATTTAAACCTCGTGTATAGAGGTAAAAAGATAAACTGACAACATCTGTCGCATGCCCGGGGCCTCGGCGGACCATGCGCCGAGCTTGGAGCCGCGCGACGCCCGACGACGAGGCCACATATTGAAAGAAACGACGTTCGGTCCGAGGGTCGGGGTGTGACAAAACTATAGGTTATATACACCTAAATTTCTAGTGGTTAGGGACATATTAATTCTTTTAAAATTCATGTGAATCCATGAAGGCATGGCCACCCAAAGCATGTGCAAGTCACATGGGGGGAACACCGTGATCTTGTGTATCCCCCACCTTACCCAATCACCTTGGGAACGTCTTCCCTAATTTGAACACATGTAAAATGATCTTATACACCACATTGATGATTCAATACACCCACAAGAGGCATCACCTATAGAAATCCATAAAAAATGTAGATTATTAAATTGTTGGCATTAAAAATATTAAAGAAATAGAAATATCTCTAATAAATACAATATTAAAGAAATAGAAAGGAGGAAATATTAGAAAATTAATAAAATGGAAAGACTTGTGCAAAAATCCATGTTTACATCAATTAGAAAGTGTAAAATTGGCAAATTTCAAATAATAGAAACCTTAGAAAGTGATTTTGGTAATTAGAAACTACATCCAATGCTCCAAAATTAATTTAGTCGATCCAACGAACAAGATCAAAATAAAATTGGCGCTCAGGAGCACCGAATCACCGAAATCCAACGACCCAGAATCAATTTGTCTGATCTAACAGTCCGGATTTGTTTCGTTGATCGCGAACGTACAGCAATTGAGGAAGATCAGACGATTCAGATCTGTTTCATTAATCACGACCAAGATCCGAACACTGCGATCGATGACAATCCAATGGCCAGGATTCGTGCTCTTGTTCTGATGATCATCAGGTGCTGCACTCGAGGTTCATCCGACAATGAAGATCAAAGCCACATTGTTAATCGCAAATGGTGCTGCACTCAAAGACAATCTGATGGCTTGGATTTGATACGTTTTCGATCGATCGCGAACGATGCTACGCTCGAGGCTCATTGGACGGTGAGGATCCAAGCCACTTTGATGATTGCAAATGGTGTGTTGCATTCGAGGAAATCTAGCGATCTAGATCATATCAGATACGTTGATGCATTTGAGGACGATCTGATGACCCACGACAAATTCATTAATCTTGACCGTGATCTGAGTGTCGCAATCGAGGATCATCAATGACCTATGCTCCAATTAAAATCAAGATTAATAAATGAAAAATAACAAAAAAAATCCAAAAATTGTGTTTCTAAATTTTTCAAACACACTTGCTATTTTCCTATACTTGGGGAGCACGGAAATTTAAATAAGTAGCAAGTTTCCTACAAGGAGAACACCAAAAACTTACCATTCTATCCCATTTTGAACTCTATATAAAGGACCCCTAGTGCTCACATTGTTTTCATCCCAAATCAAGAGCATACTAGTCCCTCTTGACTCTCTCTAGCCTTCTCTTTGGCAATCCCCTTAGTTCTCGAGTAATCTTGAACAGTTCTTGAGTGTTCTTGAGAGTTCTTGAGTGTTTAGAAGCTTTGGAGTAGCATAACTCTGTCTGATTTTAGAAGAGTGTAGAAGAGATTTATTTAAGGTGGAAGTGATTTCTAACTATTACTTCTTTATTGTAATTTGAATAAGTTTTGCATGTGTGATGATGTTTTGAAGTTGAATGATTGAATATATGTTTTAAATATGCATGCTTTATTTATTTGATGTGTCATGAATATAAATGTTATGCATGTTTAGAAATCAAGAATAATGATGTATGATATGCTTAAACTATGCCATGAATAAATATTTGATGGTTCATGTTATGTACATGTTGCATTGATGGTTTAATCCGATATAGTGTGTTTTATCACTAAGAAGAGATTAAATAATGATTCAATTCACATACCGGCGCGATGATGGACTGCATAGTGTCATCGTGTGTGTTCTACCCCCGATCCGGCTTGCTGGCTTACCTTGATGATTTTGAACTGGGTTTCCAAGAATGATCCCACTTCATAGATATTGGGTTTGAGTTTCCAAGAATAATTCTCTCTCCTAACGATGTGGAACACAGAAATTATACTCTTTCGGTCCGAATTTCAACCATAAACAAGAAATTTGTTTAAATCGCCTAATGTACAAAAGTTTTTGATATGCTTGGTTTATTTGAATTGAAATAATGATTTAAATGTTTAAAAAGATCTACTGGGCTATGTGCTCACCCGTTCCTTCTTATTTTCAGGTAATTGAATTACATGAAGGCCATGAATATTAGATAGGTTCTTTTTATTTAAAAGTTTTTGATTTCTATGTAAGGGCATGATGCCCAAGTTTTGAATCTTCCACTATAATAGTTTTTTTCAAGATCAAATTATGTACTCAATTTTATTTAATTAATTGAGTTTATGAATTTCAATTATTTCTTATACTATTGCCTTATTAAATTCTTAAATTTAAGTGATGTATTATTAACTACAATCAAGGCATGAAATAATTGAAATACCATTTGAAATAATTGTTAACTACAATCAAGGCATGAAATAATTGAAATACCATTTGGTTTAGTCTACTGTCAAGAGAACGGTGGTCATGTCCAATGCTTAAAGATACCGGGGTTGGGGTATTACAATACACCCACAAAAATTCATAAAAGGATGATCCCATGTACACCATGTAGTGATCACGTGCACCTCGTTGCCAATTAAGCCAAAACCGGCCCCACATATGTGTAGGTGTCAGATTGCACATGTGACAATCCTTATTAGAAGATTCTAGAACAAGAAAGATACTCTTGATTTCATCCTAGCCGTCACCTTTAAATGATGAAAATTAAGATGAAAAGTTTATATGTAGTAATCTCATGTACACATGGCGCCAAGATTGAGGGATTTTCTCCAAAAGCACTCAAATTTGATTCTAGCTTCAAAGGGAGAGTTTCCTTGTGCAAAATTTGAAAAATCAGAGTATGATATGGTGTCTCTCATGCTTTGATATCATACACCCACTAGCTGGATGTCCAAAGGAAAGAGAAGAAAAACATGCCTTTTTTGCCTAAGTATGATGAGCAATCAAAGGGATCGAAGGGGAAAGATATGAGAGAATATTCACTCTCTCTATGGGACGTCCAAGACCATTTTAGAAGGGTTCTAGAAGAGTTTCAGTCTCTGAAATTGAATTAGAAACAAATACTAGCAAGATCACTAGTGGGCCCAAAAAAGAGATATACACACATGCCAAAATATGCACATTTACCATGTCCTACCTTTAGTGTTTGGAATGTTGCCCAAATGAGAGTGGCTGCCCTAGCTGCCCATGGACGTCCCTTAGTATGTTTGAAAACTATTACTATTTATGCAATGTTTCAGATTCATAAATGTTTAAGATCATGCCTACTTTTATGATCATTCATGGTAGTATCATGTTTAGGGATGAGTTCCAAGTTTTGGTGCATGATTTTGAATGATGGATGAGTTGTTTCTTGTGTTCTTAAATTCAGAAATTTATTTTTCAGTTTATTGTATGATCTGAAATATTATTATTATTTCTTGAACATGAGTTCTAAGATGAGAAAAATAGTGATACAAACCACGTACCATCATAGTTGTTTGAGTAACACTATGGGTGTTCTCTTTTTTCTGATTAGTTCATGAGGTTTATAACACCTAAGTGATTGGTTGGTGGGTTAGAATCTCTAGGTCCAAAGTTGAATGAAATAGACTAAGAAATGTCATATTTCACTCTAAGGAGTCACTTAGTTGACAACATCTAGAGTTGAAAAACTCTTTTGGTCTAAATTACAACTTACACAATCTAAATGCTTGAAATGCCCTAATGCTTGAAAGTGGTTGAAATATGTATGTGTTAATGTCTTGAATATGAGGATAGTTGTTCAAGATCCAATGAGCTTTGTGCTCACTCTTCCTTTGACATTTTTTAGGAATTTGAACTTGTGAAGAAGAATGTGGGATGCCTCCTTTTTAGAGTCTTTTTATCTTGAAATTTTCTATGTAGGGCATGTTTCCCACTTGTGTCTTTAATTCTACTGTAGACATTTTTATTTTTATTTACTCTGCTTTAGGATTAAATAAAGAGTATGAATTTTCTTTTATCTCTTATAATGTAGCCTTGTACATTTTTTTTATTAAGGCATGGGCTATTGGGATTAGAAAGTCAAGTGTGTGTCACTTGTAAAGTAACATCGGCTCGGCCCACCAACTGGTTAAGTCCATTGTCTAAATGGGTAAGTCCATTGACTAAATGGTAAGTCCAATTAAGAACATAGGGGTTGGGGTGGTACAAGAGAGATAGCTCAATGGTAGCGGGTTTCGTGAAATCTATATACTTAAGCCCTAGGTCATAGGTTTGAAACTCTAAGAAGGCGAAAGAAAACCCCAAGGGGAGGGGACAGTACCTTGAGTTACCCGGTGTGTCTGGTGTGTAGGTATGTTATATAAAAAGGCACCTTTTTTGTAACACACCAACACATCGTACACACTAGGACAAACCAGGTATCTCTGACGGCTCAATGGTAGTGAAATTCATGAAATCTCGGTACTTAAGCCCCAGGTCCTAGGTTTGAATATCCACGGAGGTGAGAAAACCCTAAGGGGAGGGGACAACACCTTGAGTCACTCGGTGTGTCCCGGTGTCTCTAGTGTGTCGATGTGTTACATGCAAGTAATCTAAGAAGGTAAACCAGACTCCCAGAAGTGATGAAAAAAATTTTTGATCCCCGAATCACAATTTCAATACCTCACTTGAAATCTAGTTTTCTATTGAAAGTTAAGAATTTGGCAACCTGCTTTCAATCATCGAAGGCTATCCGGGAGGGCTTTTTCTACTAGACTAGTTCCAGCATGTTCTAATAGCCCGACATGAACTCCCAAAAGTGTAACACCCCAACCCTCGTATCTTTAAGCATTGAACACGACCACCATTCTCCTGACAGTTGGCTAGACCAAACGGCAGGCTGAGCCGGTGTTACTTTACAAGTGACGCACACTTGACTTTCTTTCTATTTCAACTATTTCATGCCTTAATCGTATTTAACAGTACATGACTTAAATTTAAGAATTTAATAAGGCAATAGTATAGGAAATAATCTGAAATTCATAAACTCAATTAATTAAATAAAATTGAGTACATAATTTGATCTTGAAGAAAAGCTATTACAGTGGAAGATTCAAAACTTGGGCAACATGCCCTTACATAAAAATTAAAAACTTTTTAAATAAAAGAACCTAACTAATTTTCATGGTCTTCATGTAAATCAATAACCTGAAAAATAGAAGGAAGGGGTGAGCACATAGCCCAGTGGATCTTTCTAAACATCTAAATCATTATTTCAATTCAAACAAACCAAGCATATCAAACACTTTTGTACATTAGGCGATTCAAACAAATTTCTTGTTTATGGTTGACATTCGGACCGAAAGAGTTTAATCTCTGTGTTCCACATCATAGGGAGAAGAATGACAAACAAAAACTCAAACCCCAATATCTTTGAAGTGGGATTACTCTTGGAAACCCAGTTCAAAATTGTCAATGGTAAACCGGCAAGACGGGTCGGGGGTTGGAACACACACGATGACACTATGCAGTCCATCATTGCGCCAGTATGTAGATTGACTCATTATTTAATCTTTTCTTAGTGACAAAACGTACAATATTGGATTAAACCATCGATACAACATATACAAAACATGAATCATTAAATATTTATTCATGGCACAATTCATGTATAACATGCATCAATATTCTTAATTTCTAAATATGCGTAACATGTATATTCATGACACATCAAATAAATAAAGCATGCATATTAGATCATATATTCAATCAGTCATCTTCAAAACATCATCATACATGCAAGACTTATTCAAATTAAAATAAAGAAGTAGAAGTTAGAAGTCATTTTCACCTTAAATACGTCTCCTCTCCACACCTCTGAAATCTGACAAAGTTCAGTTACTTCAAAGCTTCCAAACACTCAAAAACTCTCAAGAACACTCAAGAACTGAGGGGATTGCCAATAAGAAGGATAGAGAGAGTCAAGAGGGACTAGTATGCTCTTGATTTGGGATGAACACAATGTGAGCATTAGGGGTCCTTTATATAGAGTTTAAAATAGTGTAGAATGGTAAGTTTTTAGTGTTCTCCTTGTAGGAAACTTGCCAGTTACTCAAGATTTCGTGCCCCCCAAGCATAGGAAAATAGCAAGTGGGTTTGGAAAATTTAGAAACACAATTTTCAAATTTATTTGGATTTTTTTCGAATTTTTTTTCATTATTTTCGGTTATTAAATCTCGGTTTAAACAGAGTTTAATCGTGGACCATTGATGATCCTCGATCGCGTCACTCAGATCACGATCCAAATTAACGAACTCGTCGTGGGTCGTCAGATCATCTTCGAATGCATCAACACATCTGATCTGATCTGGGCCGCTGGATTTCCTCGAATGCAGCACAATCATCAAAACAACTAAGATCTTCACCGTCGGATGAGCCTTAAGCTCAGCACCATTCGCGATCGACCGAAAACGAATCAAATCCGAGCTATCCGATCGTCCTTGAGCACAACATCGTTCGCGATTAACAAAATGGCTTCGATCTTTACCGTGGGATGGACCTCGAGTGCAGCATCAGATGATCATCAGATCGCAAACACGAATCCTCGCCGTTGGATTGTCATCTATTGCCATGTTCGGATATCTGATCGCGATCAACGAAGCGAATCCAAACCGTTAGATTAGGCTGATAATTTTAGGGCCATTGGATTTCAGTGATTCAGTGCTCCTAGGCGCTGTTTTGGGCTTCGATTTCATTCGTTGGATTGTGCAGATTTGTTTTGGACCATTTGATGCAGATTCTAGTTACCAATTTGCTTTCTAATAATGTTATTAACTGAATTTTGCTAATTAGACACTTTCTAATTTATGAAAACTTGGTTTTATTGCACAAATCATTCTATTTTATGGACTTACTAATATTTTCGCCTTTCTAATTATTTAATATTGTATTTATTAGATACTTTTCTATTATTTTAATATCTTTAATGCCAATAATTAAATAATCTACATTTTTCATTTCCATATATCTTTATTTATTTCATATTTCATTTTTAGATAATCATTTATGTAATTAATTATAAATTGATATTTATATAATGTTTCATTTATTTTAAATAAATACACGTATACTACATTTTTCTTTAATTATGTAAATTTTTCTATATACATATTTCTATAATAGGTAGTATTAATATTTAGTATGCTAACACACACATTAACCTATATATATATGCGTATATATATACTTTATTTCTTTTTTTTTCTATTCTTTATTTCTTAAGCAACTCTTTTAATTTGACATTTTCATTTAAATATCAAATTAAGGTTTTATTTGTCTATTTTATTTTACATCTAAATATTTTATATTATTTTTAATTTTCTAATCCATAATTTGCACCCAAAGATGTCTTAAAATCTTCAAAATTATTTTCACTTAACTTATTTCATTTAATTTCCTTAAACTTTTTTATCTTTAATTATTTGACAAAATTTTGGGTTATTACAAAAAGCGACAAAATATTTTTTAGAACTCTAGATCGCAACTTCACTACCCCAGTGTAAGGGTAAGTAAGGTTTCTTTTTGTTGGAGAAGCTACATGACATAGAAAGCTCTACATAAATGCCCCATTTGAAATTATTGGATCCAACACATTTATGCTTCTAGGAGCACTTCCTACCTAGACCACTCATTCTCACATGTTCCTAGTCCTAACGAGAGTAGCCTCCAAATGATTAACAAAACTCTAACATTTATGTAGTTCCATAGACCATCTTTTTCAGTCCGTACTCCATAATCGGCAGGAGCTTCAATCACCAAGTGTAGACTTTTGACTTAAATAGAAATAATATTTCACATTTTTCTCAATGGAAATGGATACAACTACAAAAATTTGCTATAACCTATACAATACAAAAATTGCAAGATAATTGCAAAATAGAAGGGGTTACATGAGATATCAAGAATAACCAAGGAAAATGACAAAATCCATGTACATGTAAAACTTGGAAAATATACACCATTCCAAAGGATGCTTCCAATATTGCCCAACAAGAGTAAAAGAAAGACAACTTCTCCTTTTGCTAGCATGTATTAGTAGAAATCTCTAAGTTTAGCAAGGTATTAGGTAATCAAGATTAATTATTTATTATCTTTTGTTTTTTTTTATTTTTTCTCAACTATACACCAATCCAGGCTATTCCTTGTAAAATACTTCTGTTTTACAGAATATTTCATGTAATTGGAGGACCACTTTATTATCTTGAACTGATAACTGAAACTCAGCTAGTATACAGGAAATTTGAAATTGACACCTCAGTGTATTTTCCTAGACATGGTGATCTCAAGACTTCTGAATTGTCACTAGATGATAAAATTGGTAGACATGATTGAGACTATAAAAACAAAAATGATAACTGTTGGAACATAGATCTTGGAAAATCTTTTGTAAACGTGTGATGCAATGATTTAAAATATATGCTAATTGCAACTATAAATGTCATAATAGAAACCGAAAAGTATTTGATGGAGATAAGTATATCAAAAATAATAAAACTTTAAAAAAGCATTATTATCTACAATCAGATATTGGACTTTTGATATGATTGACAAGTGTTAGAGGGTTCCATGCAACTGAAGCAAATCATGACAAGTAAATGGTTTTTATCTTGAGTTGATTGAAAGATGCATACCAACAATAGTAAGTTAATTAACATATTAACTTCCTGTAGAGCAAAATTTTATAATAGGTGAAATGAAAGTTTTAATACTAGTTTATTGGCTCATGAAGAACTCCTGAATCTTTACTAATCTTGCTTGAGAGTTTGAAGAAGTTTGGGATTCTTTTAAGATGGCTAAGAGCTCTTGGATCTTTGCATCTAAATGGAATAAAGGTTGCAAGCTCTTGGGTTTTTGTATCTAAGTGGAATAATGGGTTTTCTTTGTCAAATTCAGGGCATAGAACTGGGATAGATGTATTTCTTCTAGTGTTTTAGAAATTGTTGAGGGTTTTCTTATACTTAGTTTTTTCTGTGTGATAATATTTATGTTTTATCTTATTGAACAACAAAATTAGCTGAAAAGAAAAAAAATAACAAAAAACAAAAAAAGTTCAAGCCACCTTAAGCATAAAGGATCTTTTACATCCTCAAGTGGATGTAAGCTCTAGAGAAATTCCAAAACTCCAATAGCTATCAACATAGAATATCTAAACTAGAAGTGATTTTTCCTTTTTAGTAAAAAGAATGAAACTTCTAGAAGCAAGCTTAGGCCAAACATGGAAATGAATGTGCATAGAGTTTTAACAATCAAAAGCATGACGTTGTTAAGTTTATTCAGTCCCTATAAAAACTTGTAAAAGAAGCAGTTTCTATAGGTGTTTCAAACACATTCAAATGAGTACCAGGTAACTCATCATTCATAAAATTCTTCTTGCTCATTGACTTTGGGACTCTTTCTTGAGCCTTCAACAACAAGATGTGAAAAATCTCAACATGAAAATTCAAATCACTAAGATAGAGGATTTTTGCCAGGATACGAAAATCTCAACATGAAAATTTAACAAGTAATGTGCGCAGTCAAAAAACTAAAACTAGCATGACATCCTCAACAATAGCTGCAATTGGTCCAATAATTTCCACAGTCCCCCCATCACATGTGCAACTACATAAAAAATTAATGCAGGCTAAAAAAGAGAACTAAGATTGCTAATACCACGTCTACTGTTGAAGTTGAATTTATCTTGTATTGTTACATCTTGCTAAGAATGAAAATAAAATGGATAAAATAGTAAATTGATACAAAGAACTAAAAGATCATGACATTAGATTCAAAGCTATAACTACATCTAAAAATTCATCTCAATTCCATAAGAAAGATGCCAAAGACTTAAATTTTAATGTTCAGCATACCCTTTTATGTGAATCCTTCAATGTGTTGTTTTCAAACCAACTAGCCCACAAAAGTGAAGAAGGAGTACAGATTGAACCTGCCCTTTCCAAAAAAAATTAAAAATATGAATAAAACATTAGTAACAACTTAGAAGAATAATTGATAGTGTGTTACGCACAAATCTAATTGTTCCAACCTCCATAGTCTAATCCAAGTGCAGCAGAACATAAATGTCACATCTCTATCAGTATTCCAATGTTAAATGACATATCATATTAGTGTAACTTTCAAGCACATGTGGATTTCTTGTTGTTCTGTAATCATATCAGTATTCAAATGTCAAATGACAGAACAGTCAGAGTTTCATGTGAGCAAACAAAATGGACAAAGAAAATTAAACTACAAACCACAAGAAGAGTATATATAAGAGATGTATATCAAGATACAACAAAATGATAAAAATGCTACTACCAATTACTGGAGTCAGCAATATAATCCTTACCAAAAATGTAACACTATTTTAGTATTTTTAGCCATATCTTCAAGCAATTTGCATTTTTTCCTTTCTTTTCTTATGACTTCTGCCCACATCTATGTTGGCACACTCCTAAGTCTTTTGAAACCTACAACTTATAGCAACGTATTCATTTCTCTAACTTGCTTGAAAATTTAGCAGGGAAAAACAGGCCCATGATAGATGCATTGTAATTATGCTACATTTTTTCCATTGCAAGCTTTCTTCTTACATTCAAAACCCGCTTAAATTTTCCCCATAGAAACTAGTACAATGCAAACCAACATTTTGTCTATTTTTTTTTTTTAATTCTTGATTTGGTTCACAAATCAATGGAACTGATGGCAAAAAGGAAACTGGATATATAGCTAGTCCATGCATAATGGCTAACCATGTTTTTGTGGAAAGAGATAGGTTCAAACTATAGTAATTTGGACCTTAAACTACATTATATGCCATGTACAAGCATGAACAAACATCAACATGCTAAAAAACTGAAACGATTTGAATCTCAAGCTGCTATGCTTGGAATTGAGTACACCATACCCATAATTTGGATTACTTCTTGATGTTCCAAGGCCAAATTCATGCATATTTTCCTTTCCAATAAAAAGCAATGCCCCAGCTCCATAATCTGGAAGTAAAAACCATAGGGCATCTCATTCCACATGAAACTTTGAAAGAAATAATTTTTTTCTAGTAATACCTTTTGTTGGAAAAGGACAATAGTCTATATCATCCTTGATGGCCACAAAAATTCCATCCAAGATAGACAAACGATTCCCTACAAATCCCACTATAATCTATTAACACAAATATATGGATGAGAAGTATAGACATGCACGGTCAAGATAATCTTATATGCAAAAGTTGTTTAGGATAACCATTTTTTCTATTAGTACTTTCTTAGAGTATCCTTATCAACATGAACAAAGATATGTAAGCCAAAAGGAAACATTACCTTCTTCAAGTCTTTTTGTGGAAGGTGCAGCTTGCTTTTGCACTACCTCTAAGCTAAATGCTATTAGCAATGGCATTGGGGGGTCCTTATTGTTAAATTCCTCTAGCGCGTTCTAATAGCACGACAGGAACTCCTAGAAGCTTAAAATTGACAATCTATTGAAATGATCTTCATTAATAACAACAATTATTTTCTTAATACAATAATTGCTTAAGTACAAGACAAGAAACACATGTTAAATTATGATCGACACTATGTACACACTTTTCTATGGCATCGACCTTGACCGAAAACTTACAATTCTTCACATTCACTACTAGCCTACTGTAATACCCCACAGGTCTATAAGACCTCCACGTCACTAGTAAATCATTAAAATACAAAATAAATTATTAAATTAAAATAATAAGAAGATACTCAAAATCTTTGTAGAATAAGTCCCAATAAACTTAAAATAAATATGAATATGATATAAATTTTGGAACATTTGAGAAATGGTAGAGAAAAGACGCAAAATGCCAAAATTCTATTGGTTATCGCGGTAAACGGAAGTGATGAACATGGTAATCACAAACAAACCCTGAAAAATGGAAATAACTTTGGTTACCGCGGTAATTATATAGTGGCCGCGATAATAATGTGAAAAACCTAGAAAATGAACAAAAACACATTGCCCTGGTTATTGTGGTAATTATATAGTGACCGTCGTAATCACAAGAGAAAAACAAAAAATGAGCAACTACATCACCCTAGTAATCGTGTTCAACGACATGGTAATCCCAATGACCGCACTAATGCTATAGTGATCGTGCTAATTCGTCCATTTATATAAAAATGAAATGTTGCGTAAAAACCCTAGGTTTGGATTTTCATGTGTTGCAAACCACAACTTTCTCTCTAAAACTCTCACTAAGCTTTCGAATCTCATCTCTTAAGTTTTTTTTTGAGTTCTAAGGGTGGTTTGAACTCCTTAAAGCCATTCTCTACCATTCTCAAGCTTAGATTCACGAAGAGAAACATCAACAAGGGTGGATTCAAGCTGAGGAATGGTGGGAAACGTCTTGGGCAAAGATAAATCACGAAGCCCCACTTCAGATCTTGCTTTCTTTACATTTTTAATCATTTCTCTAATGTGTAAATCATTTTTCTTGAGTTGATATGTGTTTCAAGACTAATGTCCGTGTGTTGGGGTATTAAACACATGTTGTCGATTCTGGCGACCACGACAATGCGACTAGTTGTTTACCTAATTTTTTCCCTTATTTTTCATTCTAGCTTTCGGTACACCAGGGAACGCATGAAAAAGGGCATAAATGTAGGATTTTGATCGTGCTTTGAATGTCTAAGACTTACATTAAATTGTTATAAAAAATCTTAGGGATTAAATATCTAAACTTGTGTAGCGAGGAGTAACGACAAAGGGGAAGAACATACATAACAAAAGTGAGTGTGATTTTCATCCTCCCTAGCCTTGTGTAAGCTTTGAATGCAAAGCATGATCAATGTTTATTTTTATTGAGCATTTAGAAGCATGTTAGGGAAATTTTGATTTGATCTTGGTTGGAATGACTTGATGTGTGTTCATGATGTATGGTTATTTGTGCTATAACATGCATAAATAGAGGTTCATGTGTTCATCTCCATGAATGATCAAATATATCTGATTAGTTCTTTTTGAAGTTTACATATGATGACTGTGTATGAATTAGAATGGAATGTGCAACTAAAGAAGATTAAATTAATATTTAAAAATTCCACGTACTGGGGTGATGACCGGCCTTTGGGTGTCATCGTGGGTGTTCCTTCCCAAGCTGACTGTGATAGTTGATTGTGTATTCAAACAGAGAGTCACTGTGGACTTCCATCCTTAGATCGTGGTCCTAAAAAATAACCGGCCCTCTAGCATTACCCCCAGATTCACACCTAGACTACACATGGGACATCGAGAGCAAGGCTCTTTCAATCTTACATATGAAAAAATAACTAATACATTGTTTGAGATGCCTAAATGTAATGAAAGTGTTTGCATGTTTTGTATTATGGTTTGTATAATGTTAGTGATGTATAGGGATGATCCATTGGGCTCTCGAGCTCACTCCATTATTTCATTTCAAGTGATCATTGTCATTGCAAGAGTAGACTAGCCACGAGAGGCCGTCTTCTTGGTCAACGCCTGACGGGAGGTTGTCACTGTTTTTAGTTTTTTTTGGTTTAATATTTTATCATTTTGTTGTAAATAATACTTTTGTATTTAATTTGAACTAGGCTTGTGTGTCCCTCTATCTTTTAAACTGATTTACATGTAAATTGAATGTTTTGGGACTTAAGCCAGATAGGCGATGTTTATATGTTCAAAGTTTACTTTAAAAATGATTTTGAAATTTTTATTCCGCTGCGAAGTATTTTTCTTGTTAAATATGCTTTCACATTGAATTTGAAAATATTTAGAACCGCTGTGTATAATTTCTTAATAAATCTCTTTTTTTTTTACAAACTTGTATTTGAAAGAACATTGTGTGGTTTAAGTTGATTTTGCAACTTATTTGAAAGAAACGTTTTGAAGCATGAGATAGATAGAATGAGAATGAACGACCCACGAGTGGCATCCAGCTCTCAGTGAATGACTCGAGCTCATCATCTCCCACTGAATGGGCGAGCTTTGTCTCTGTGCATGGCCCTGACGACTCCTCTCATGGATAGAGATAAAGAAGAAAAATCAGGAGCCAGGGTATCACACCTGCAATGGTTCTTTAGCTACTTGCTCATCAAGAATGTCCACATTAGTTCCTTCCAATGGATGTGAATGTATTAGCTTGCCAACTTCGATGTTAACATCAACCTCGTATAGTCAATATGATCTTGTCCCTATCTTTCTCCATCACCTTGTCTTCTTCCTCATCCTCATCCTTGTCCTCGTCGTGGATGTGCACATACTCGTCCACGACCATGATCATCAATCCCTTCATCGTGGCCAAAATTCTCTTCTAAATTTGCTTCTTGCACATGAGGTGCACACGAAATGACAGGAATCGGTGAGACCATAAAATCATCAAAATTGATGCCTTGGTCTGGTGTGTAAAAGGTTTAGGCACTGTGTGATGGACTACTCCATGAATTCAATGATCTATGTGCATTGACTCCATAAAGTTAGAACACATAGATCATATGAATTTATCCCCATGAAGCCCTACATGATTATACATTTGCTCTACACCAGTTGCCTGAAGATAAAACATAAACAAATATCAATCATAATATACATATTGTGAAGGAAAGGACTAAAAGAATAGCAAAAGTTTTGTACAAAGAGACTTACAAGGCAATCAAAGAGTGCACCTCGACAGCTAATATACATCGTCGAGTAATTTGTCGATACCATCGCTGTACACTTCATCATAAAAATCAGCAAGATTGTTAATCCTTGGACTAGACAAACAAGTTAGTGATGACGATCCCATATCTCAATGTACCGCTAATGGTATGTAGCCAACTTGTTGATGTAGAGGCACGTAATGTTCTGTCATAAAGAGATTGTTCTGTGTGAAACTCTGTGGGAATAAACTATCTCATGCTAAATTGTCGAAAGACTCAGTTAGGAAATTACCATTCGACAATGTGAAAGCAAATAAGTAGTACTCTACTACGTCAAACCATATGATCGCGCCTGAAAGATAATGACATTATACTAAGAATATCTTCAACCTCATATGGTTCCCAGATTATCTAAACAAAAAAACATGAAAACATTAGTTGATTATAAACAATTTCATTCACTAGTAAATTGGGTAATATGTGTGATACCATTACCTACTCTGGAAACTAAATATTGAATGCCTCCCGGTAAGATGGCAACACGTGTGTTGAAACTTCCCTCATAGCAAATGCATCTTTTCGCCTATATAATAAATTTGTTTATACTAGTTTGAAGTAGTAAAATATAATAAAAACAAACAATAACAAATATATTACCTCATTCCAAGTGGTCCATCACGAAGTATTACTTGATCAATAGACACTATATCATTGAATTCAAATTGCATTCATTGAATTGGTGTGATATGTGGAAATCTATCCCATGCCCACAATTGTAACAATATTAGTGGTCCAGATATTTTATGTGGATCCCCATGTGCTACATGGCATAACTCTCGGTATAACCATGCTAAAGATGCACTCCTCCAACTATATTTTGCAGATGTCATAAAGTCTGCTAGGAATGGGAGAAACATTACGTGGACCAAATTATTTGACTTGTCTGAAAATATGACCCTCCTATCAACTACAAAATATAATACCGAGCATATCGATTCATTCCAACCCCATTGAGCTCTAAAAGTGGGTGAAAGTCATCTTTAGGCTCATTCGTGTCATGTTGAATCAACTCATCATTAGTTGGACCTAGTCTAATAACTCTTTCTACCAACCCATTCATGTTTAGCTTTCCACCTTTCATTTGTTGTTGCAATAGCCTGAAACCTAACAACTCCTCACAAAGTGCACCGTAATAATGACACATGTACACTGTGACTAGTAGGCCATCAACTGGAAGTTCCAATTGGATTGCAACATCATGTAGTGTAATGGTACACTCTCCATGTGGGAGATGAAAAGTATGTGTCTTTGGTCTCCACCTTTCAACTAGGGTTGTAATTAACTGTCAGTCAAGGGTTATAAACCCTATTCAAGTCACTCCATAAAAGCCTGCTTGTCATAGAGGTTCGATGAGCATGCTATAGATAGGCATATGACAATGTAAGGACGTATTAGGACGCCAAACACGAATATGATGTCCATGTTATTTAAGAACATGATGATATGTTAGAGTTTCAATTAATAAACCACTTTTACAAGTTGTTTAAAGTAATATCTCTCAATTAGATAAACATACCAGCTCGTCCCAAATAATAGATGATTATGTTGATCTTGCATATGTTAAATGCTACAGTCAAATGGACCTGGGTCCATGCTATCTACAAAATTTTGTAGAATATAGTATCATTATGGCATTGAATAAGCTAAGTTAGTCAGAAGACCTCACGTTACTTATGAGAAGTTGGTACGAAGGATGTCGATGGGCCACTACTTGAAGGATCTGGATCTGCACCACCTATAAAAGATAACAGGTTAAACGTTGCACAACACAATTAAAAGCAAAACAAAAATGAATTGTTGATACTCGTATACTGGTGCGACGGATCAAAACTCTAGCCAGAAGGACCAGGATCCATTGGAGCTGCAATCATATAGTTAAAAGTTAAATACACCTTGTATAACACATTCCACATATGTTTTAAATTACAAATAGTACCAACAATGCTAAAATAGAACCAAATCAATGTCTAAGTATAAACTCAAACAGTAAGAGTATATAAGTTAACACTATTATACTTGGCCATATAAAGAGAAATTTGTGTGACTAGATAAGTTAACATTATTATAATTAGCCATATAAAAAGGAATTGGTGTGCATAAACAACAATAGATTTTTGCAATACAACAATAGTACATAATTTAAATACTATAGTACATAATATATTATAATTGTCACATGCTAAGTATGCAAGAAGCTTTCGTGGTTGGTGTTGTCTGCCTAATCCTAGACATTTTCTTTTGTTATGTCCCCACTGATGGCAATGACCGCATAATATTCATTCAGATTCAGTATCGTTTAAGTTTGAATTCTATCGATTCATTCAGATTCCATATCGAATATAAGGGTTTTGAGGGTTTTGGTTGTATAAAATGATCTAGAACCCTATGAGCTCGAATCTTCCTTCTAAACTGACAAATTATCGATCTAGAACTGAATTCTGGAAGTTTTGACTATTCATTTGCAGTTTTAGACGAATCTAGAGGAAAGTTGCCTATCTGGAAGATTTTTGGAGGGTGCAAATCGCTTGATAGGTAATAAAACCCAATCTATTCCTCTTTTGGAGTTGTAGTCAGTTCTAAATGTGTTCTGTTCTTAGTTTGGAACGTGTTGACTGTAATTTCATATTTTTGTGAGGAGAAATGGAAATTTGGAATTTTTTGGATATTTGTTGAAAAGGAATTGTTGAGGATTTGGACTGAATGACGTGGTTTAATCATTTCAGCCTATGGATTTCGAGCGTGATCCTCGTGAGTAGGCGCAAGGGTCGTTCATTGATATCAGGTGGACGAGATTCTCTTGCTCACTAGTATTATGTAGGCTTGAGGTTCAAGGCATGATGTTTGTGTAGCCTAGGGGGTTAGATGCATGCTAGGGTGTGTAGCATGTTTGGATGCCTTGATTGATGATTGAGCATAATGTCTGGTTATATGCTTTCATTATTTGTTTGAATATACGGCATAATGTCTGGTTATTTATGTCATTTACTATATGATTTAGAAATCTTGAATGCTGAATGGGTATGGAATGAAACCTATTGTAACTAAAAAAGATTAAATTAAGATTTAAAATCAACGTACCGGAGCGATGGTAGGTATCTGTCGACGACTCGTGGACGTGGCTGTATTTGCCGCACGACATCTTCCAGATCCCATTGTTGGTGTTCTTAATGAAGCCTCCTGCGAAGGCTGAGAGTTCCTCGGACGGGCGAGCATTGGCTATACACCATTGCTCCTATTCTTGGACGACGTGAAAGGTCGTGAACGATATCGTAGCTCGAGGCGGTACTGCCAGGATCGATTCTTGTCACCAGAGGAACACCGGGAGTATGGCTCTTTCGGTCTTAGGATACAACAGAACAAATAACTGTGTGAAACAATTATTGTAATGAAAGTGTGTGCATGTTTTGGATTTCTGGTTTATATAATGCTAGTGATGTGTAGGGATGATCCACTGGGTTCTCGAGCTCACCCCATTTTCTTTCACAGGTATTCGCGGAGGTGGAGTACCCTAGTTGACCGCTGATTCAGGGTTGGTGTGGCGATCTCCCTGGGAGATCACTGTTGGACTTGTGTTCTAGTTTTTGTTGTAATTTTCACTGATTATGTATATGTTTTGAACAGGCCGTGTGGCCGAATATTTCTTTTTGGAAACTATTGAACATTTTAAAATGTTATTGGGACTTTGGGCTTGGTGAGCCTATTTTTTATCACAGTTTTGAGATGATTTCTGCGATGTTACTTTCAGTGACTATTATCATGTATATGATAGTTTTACTTGAGCCCTGACAGATGGGTTGATGTTTTGATGGTTTCCGCTGCAGAGATTTGCTTTCAATTGTTGATATTTATTGTGAAAAATCCGGTGAAGTATTTGAAACTATTTTGAGAATTATGATATTTATCGATAAACATAGTAGCATGTTTATCAGGATTGATATAGTTTTCTCATTTGCTGAAAATTGAGACTTGGGTTGAGCATGTAGAAAGAAGTTGACAACCCTAGGTTCTCGGCGGATCAGACCCACAGAGAGATGAAAAGTCCTGCGTACACAGCAGAGAGCTGAAGGGAGCGCTAGTAGATGCGTTGGCCCGACATGGCGCATGCATGAGGACTTGGGTTCCGGTCCGGGGGTTTGGGGGTGTCACACGTTTTATGGCTTTTCATGACATGTTTGATAGCAACATGTAAAATAGATATCACACAAATTCCTGTTCTCTCAGTTACACAAGAGCGTCGTTTTCTCATCAACCAACCCCATGACTCCATCGATCATGATGCTACAATCGCAAATGCAAGAGGAAATACATGACTATTGCTATCAACACTAATTGCAATTAGGAGCTCTACTTGATACTTCCCATACAAATGGCTTGCATCAATTTGAATGAGGGGTCTATAATATTCAAAACCCTCAATGCAAGGCCCAAATGCCCAAAAAAATCTTTTGAATTCCACCACTCCCAAACTACAGGAAGCTTCTTCCAACTCGACTTGTGTTCCTGGGTTAATATGACAATTAAGACTTTCTATTTATGAAACATTTCATATGATGTTTCCCAATCACCAAATATTTTCACAAAAGTTTTTATGTTAGCTTTCCATACCTTTTTATAGTAAACATCTATCCAAATTTATCTCTCACAGTTTGGTGCTAGATTGCTACAGAAGTTGTTGGTTCCCGATGTATCAAATAAAACACTTCTATACAGATCAAGTTTACATCAAGCTGTGAATGATATTGTGACAATCCTTCATAGACACATGTATGGGTTGCGTGATACTTTGTCACTTCAAAAAAGCCATGTCACTTCCATTTGCATGCACGCAACCGCCATTCGCACCTATTACTTGTTTGTTTTCAATGAACAACCCAAGATTTTTTATCAAAGTAAATGACAACAAATTCATGATGGTGTTCAACACAATATCACTTCACAGTATCTTACAAATCTTCTTTGGTGTTAAATCTAAGCCTTGTATGTAAATCATCACTATAGTTAAGTGTTGGCCCACTTCGTGACAAACGTTCATTGGCAGTTACATTAATGTCATCGTAGTTTATGTTGTAGAACATAGGTGTTGGCACTTCACATTCTGCCACAGTCTCCACTCTTGTAGTTGGCTCAATGTTAGGTGCATCCTCATCAATAATATCATAAAATGAGCCAGGTGGATCGAACGAAGGGTCCTGCACTTCCACAACCCTTTCATCTACAAGTGGGCCTTCCTCTTCGTTTGCATTTTCATCGTGACAACCATCAAGATAATACTCATCTTTAGACACAAATGGTTGAGATTGAATGAGAATATTAGGAGTGGCATCATCACCAGCCATTTCATCTCTCATATCACCATTTGGAGTCGCATTGGGGTCATATTGATTATGTATTTCATGCTTACTACGATCACAATCTAAGGGTAACTGTGTGCTAGGCCCTTCATCTGCTTACGTTTGGTGAATGCTCAAATACAACTCTACAAAATTAGGAGGTGGAAAATGTGTCACAATTAGCCACATCAATGATATGCTATACTCATAAAAAATTGGCAATGGCTTGAAATACCATTCACCATTTCCTAAAATTATTGGTTGGTGATGCATTATACTTAACTGTTCTGAATGATGGTCTATCGATAATCTCTGTCTTATAGCATTCTCCAATTCGGTAATCTTGGCTCCCATCTTCAATATAACATCAATACATAGTCCACAACTATAATCAACTCCATATGGTCCATGTACCATTTCCCCATTCATGTAACATGTAACACAGACGATTCTAGCATCCATTATGCAACCTAGACATTCATAAAGTACAAAAATTTAGTAATACAAACTAAAATTGGATATGATCTAAAATTTTCTTTATCAGTAAAATGATGATATGCTAGGAACAATATCATGCCATGTAAACATACAATAACATCATTTACTTTTACCAAACTTACATTGTACTTTATGGAATTCTTTTTTAGTCTAAATCTTATAATAGTTAACCGCTTAAGATTTTCTTAAATTTTTTCTAAGTTTTTGTTTTTTAGTAACCAACTATGAATTAGGTGGGGAAAAAATTCATGTCATTGATGCCAAGTACTTGGGAAAAGGATTAGTTGGGTGGATTGGTTTGATGGAAAAAGAAAATTTTTACATCAAAATAAGTTAGAATTTTTTTATGTTTATCTTGTCTCTTTCCCAAATCCAATATTTCATTACTCTCCTTTACAAAGTTATGTAGTACGTAATTGTTAAGAGAAAAATTAAGAAAAAAATAATTTGTAGTTTAAGTGCGATGAGTTCATCATTACCTATTTTTCACCTCTTCCAATAAAGCATTATGATGTATAAATCTGTCATTCTCACTTTTCCCCCTTCAATTAATGGAAAAAGTATTTGTCCTTGACATCAATATCAATGCTTTTGGATTCTATGGCTTAGTTCAGTGTGTGTATGTATTTATATGAATTATCTAGTGAAAGGTTGAAATAGAGAAAAAAATACTAATTCAAGTCAATGTAAACAACAAAGGTGACTTTTGGAGCATGCAATACTTTATAGACTTCTAAAAGTATTCTAAATTAGGGCTTTTATTATTATCACTGTGAAGATGTTAACATCTATTTTATAATTATCAAAAAGTACATTTTCTTTTTAGATCATTTCAAAACAAGCATCAAGAAAACTTAAGTTCTGATTTTGATCTTAATAATTAAATGTTTTAAAGATTATACCACATCAACTATAAGATTGTAAAATGACTAACTAAAAGTGATTGGAATTATTAATCTTGATTACATTTTGTTCAAATTGTAAATTAGATTGACTAATCTAAAAATATTACATTATGAGTGATTAAATAGAAGTTCTTATATGATTGAAACTATAATCCCAATATTTATATATGCCAACATTACCCACATGGACCAAAAAAAATGAAGAGAAAATATCCCCTACTTTTAAACTTCTAATATCACATCTTTCAAAAAGTGTTTTTCTTTTCTCCTTTGTCTTTGTTTTCATTTCTAAAAAATAAAATTTGGAGAAAACCTTTTTTTTGTTCATTCAAATGTAAATTCTTTCGACTTCAACTTATCTCAAACTAAATATCGTTAAACAAATTAACTTGTTATGAAAAAAAAAATTACCCAAGCAAATATTAATAATATTATTGTTTTGAAAATATCCCCCACTTACAAACTTCTAGTATCACAAATCAACTTATCTCAAACTAATTCAAGTGCATGTACATGTAAACAACAAAGGTGACGTTCACAAAATGTTGGTCTAAGTCACAACGACACACAAAATGTTGCTTGAAAACACCTAATGTATGGTAGTGTATGAATTATGGATGTGTTTTTACTCTAATTTAGAAAATTGGTTATTTAAAAAGGATCCACTAGGTTATGTGTTCACCTTTCTTCTTTTATCTTTTAGGAAATTGAACATGCATGAAAATCATGAATTTTAGTTAATCTTTTTCTTAAATTTAAAAAGTTTCTAATTCCTATATAAGGGCATGTTGCCCATGTTTTGAATATTCCACTGTAATAGTTTCACTTTAAGATTGAGTTATGTACTCCCCTTTATTAAATTAATAAAGTTGATGAACTTCTTATATGTCCTGTATTATTGCCTTATTTGATTTGATTGTTAAACTTGAGTTACGTACTCTAAAATTTCATTAAGGCATGGGGTAGTTGAAAGTAAATGTCAAGCGTGAGTCACTTGTAAACTAATTCCAGCCCAACACACCTGTATGGTTAAGTCCACTGTCAAAATAGTGGTTATATCCAAACTTGAAAGAATACGGGGGTTGGGGTGTTACATGTACCAACAAATTGACGAGTTCAATTTGGGTGTAAACTTATATGAGAACCAGGCCTACCTCTACAACATGTCTTGCCAATCGAATCTACTGGCTCAGATTAAGGATGAACAAAGGTAAGACAAGTGGCTCAAAAGCCTGATAGAAGGAGTTGAACGAGATAAGCATGCTGATTTTAGGCTTGATGAAGAAAATACCCCAAGGCTTGAAAATAGAATCTATGTACCCCAAATTGGCCAAGTAAGCAGGCTATGTTGGATGAGGCCCATCAAACCAAGTATACGATGCATCTAAGTGGCAACAAGATGTATTAAAACCTCAAAAAGTCCTACTGGTGGAAAGGAATGAAGAAAGACGTGGCTAAGCATGTCTCCATGTAATACCCTAAATTATTTGTACTCAATTAAATGAAATTTATCATTTATTTAGTGAAATTTGGGTGCAAAATGAAACCAAGATCATTTCGCAGCTAAATTTGGCAAGTTTCCAAAGGCTTCATTTGGTGACCCTAAGGGACCCAAAATAGTTGAAAATGAAATAAGGTGGAATAAACCAACTAATTGGGCAATATATCTAAAATTAGAATAATTGGTCAAGATTAGGGTTTCATTTGCCAAACACTGTTCAAGGGGGTCCAAATTAGAAAGAATTGGTATTTAGAGTACTTCAGGGGATCGAAATGACCTAAAATGAAACAAAATGACATGAACTAACAAAATGAATGACATATCTGAAAATTAGAATAATTGACCAAGATTTGGATTTTCATTTGCCTAGTGACCTCAGTGGTTCTTAAATAAGAAAAGTTTTTGAGAGAAAATCACCATGAACCAAACGATACCTTAAAATGTGCATTTGGTTCATGTGATTCTACACCTATAGGCTATAAATTATATTTTCATGCAAATAATGAGATATTAATTTTTATTTGATTTATTTGAACCCATGAAGTCACGCCCACCCCTAACATGTGCGAGTCACATAAGTGGAACACCATGATCATGTACCCTACCCTACCCTAAGCTCTATGGGACGTGTCCATTATTTGAAACCATGAAGAATGATCCCATGTGCCACGTAAATGATCAAGTATGCCCACACCTATAGATATTAATTACAACGAGTAGACGAACGTTGTTCTATGTTATTACAACAATCGTAGTTGCTCGTTGTTGAATGACACCTTCTACAATGTTCGTTAGTCGACTGTTGTTAAAAGAATGTAAGTTATTACAACATTCATTCGTGACCATTGTCTATAGCCATCCAAACAACATTTTATTTGATTATTGTAAAAAGATTAACTTATATATATACATACGTTACTCATAGGTTATACCTATATAATATCACTAATGCGTGAATAATGGTATAACCCGTGAATAGTGGTATAATATAGGCATAACAATCGAATAATGTGCGTATAAAGATGTAGGGATAACGATAGAATAATGCGTGAATAATGGTATAACTCGTGAATAGTTGTATAATGTAGGTATAACGCTAGAATAATGCACGTATAAAAATGTAGGGTATGGATTAAATATTGCAGGAACAATTTATATGGTATATATAACACGTGAAATGTGGTATAATATAGGAATAAATATTGAATAATACGCATATAAAAATTTAGCGATAACAATTGAATAATTAATTTGCGAATTATGGTATACATATAATTAACTAGTAAAATGTAGTAAAATGTAGGGATAAATATCGAATAATGCGTGTATAAAAATCTAGCGATAATGAATGAATAATAAGTGAATAATTTATAAATAACCAGTGAAATGTTATATAATGTAGGGATAAAGATTGAATAATACCCATATAAAAATCTAGTTATAAAAATCGAATAATGCGTGAATAATTGTATATATAATGGTGTGACGTATACCTTGTGCACTGATGCATCCCTTAACGGATTGGGTGCAGTGCTGATGCAGCAAGGACAACTAGTGGCTTATGCTTCACGGCAGCTGAAGCCACATGAGCTGAATTATCCTACGCACGATCTGGAGCTTGCAACGATTGTGTTTGCGCTGAGGATTTAGAGGCATTATCTATATGGTGAGAGTTTTGATCTCTACTCATACCATAAGACCCTCAGGTACGTATACACTCAAAAAGAACTGAACCTTCGGCAGAGAAGGTGGATTGAGTTCCTTCGTGACTATGATTTTTAGCTGCACTATCATCCCGGCAGGTTGAATGTAGTTGTCGAATTAGTAGGAAGTTGAGCAGGAGGGATGAAGTAGGTCAGATGTACCAGCTACTTAGTGACTATAATCTGGGTGTAGCTACAAATGATACATGGGCATATCTGTATGTAGTGACTTGCCAGCCAGACATGTTACGCCAGATCAGAGACGAGCATAAATCTGACGTATGGATTATAGAGCTGATAGAGGGCGTCAAGGAGGGCAAACACACAGATTTTTGCCTTGACACAGAGGGTGCGTTAAGGTTAGGGAATCGATTATGTGTTTCTAGTTGTGGACAAGCCAAAGGAACCCTAATGGATGAGGCACACTTGAGTAAGTACACTATGCCTCTAAGGGGCGACAAGATGTACCACAACTTGAAGAAAACTTTCTGGTGGAGAGGCATGAAGAGGGACATTGCCAGATATGTCTCCCAGTGTCTGACTTGTCAGCAGGTCAAAGCTGAGCACAAGAAACCATCGGGTTTATTACGGCCACTTTCGATTCCTGAATGGAAGTGGGATAGTATAGCAATGGATTTTGTTAGCGGCTTGCCGAGAAGTCATAAGAGGGATGACACCGTTTGGGTCATAGTAGACCGATTGACTAAGGTGGCACATTTTCTACCCATTAAGTCTACTGATGCAGTGGGTAAGCTGTAACATCTCAAAAATTTTATATAAAATATTTATTTTTACTTAGAATATTATAAAAAATTGATGAATGAAAAATTTGGCATGTCCTAGTTACCCAAGTGAGGAATAAAAATCAATTTCTTGGATTTTTGGAAGAAAAAATTATGATTATAATGCATAAAATGGGATATCATGGTCAAAAACACAAGGATATGTGCAATTTTTTTATGAAATGAGGATTAGAAAGTCAATTGGGGTCGAGATGTGGAAAAAAATCTGAAAAGAAAGCAAGAAATAGGGTTGAAAAAAAAAACTCAAAATGCTATGAACCGTAGATCTGTAATCTGGATTAGCATCGTACGGCCAAGATCAAGTCTACATGTACGCACGAGAGCACCGAATCAGCCAGATCGAACGACTACAAATCTGCAAGCATAACTCGAGGAATATCAAACGGACAGAGAGAGTTTTGTTGATCGCGAAATCATACTCCACACGGTGATTGAGGAAGATCGGATGGTCCAGATCGAGGTGCTCTGAGATAATCGCAAACAAACACTACGATTGAGGAAATCGGACGATGCAGACGTAGTTCGTTGATCGCGAGTAGTGAGGTGCTCGAGAACGATCCAACGACAAAGATCTCATCCGCAAGATCCAAAGGCTGACGTTGCACGCGCCAAAACGAGTTTGCGATTCAGTGCTGCGATCGAGGCGTATCCGACGGCCCAGATAAACGAATCCCATCCATCGTGAATCGAACGTTTTAATCGATGTGAAGCAGACGGACCAGATTCACACATCTCAATCTATCTGAGATCCGAATGCATGATTCAAGGATGATCTAACGCTCCTTATCTGAGGCTCTGAAATACGTTAAAATTAATAAAAAAATATCCGAAAAATCCAAAAAATAGTTACTAAATTCTGAAAAATATTTCTAAAATCTAGAAAAAAATCTAAAAAATACTCTTTTTGCTCCAAAAATTGAAACTACAAAATTTGGTAGAATTAGAGAGTTTTATTCATAGAAGGACACAAGACTTTCTATTTTCTTCCCTTGAAAAAAAATTATATAAACCCCCCTAGGCCCCCTATTTCATTCATTCCAAATAATAAGAGTTGAATGTTCCTCTTGTTTTCTCAAAGCTTTATTCTTGGGACCTCCCATCTTCCCTTCTTGTGTGTGTGAGCAGTTCTCGAATTAGCTAATCTTCGTACGTGGGGGAATTGTTGCTGAAATTCTGAAAGAAAGTATCACAAGGTGGAAGTGATTTCTTAAACACCCCTTTTTCTTCTTTAAAGTTCTAGCATGTTCAATGTGTGTATGGTTTGAAAATCAAAAGATTTTTGGTTCTAGCATTCTAAAATATTTTTCAGTTTTAGATTTGATTCATATTTGAATTTATGCATGCATATTAATCATGTCATGCCTAGTATCATGTTTAGGTTTTATTTCAATAT
>JAJIYU010003272.1:0-27302 GCA_030144865.1 Tinospora cordifolia | reverse complement strand
TTTTCCACTCATCATTTGTCACCCATTAATACATATAGATATATGAATATTATTTCATTATATTATATATACATCCATATATATCTTTTTACACCCAACTATATATATATATATAATTTTTTTAATTCAATAATTATATTTCTTTTCAATTACTAATTTAATTTAAATTAGCTTATATACGCAACATGTATTATTATTATTATTTTACATGTGTGTAACTAACACGTACACCCACACTATTCTATACAAATACGTGTATTTGTACACGTTTACCGTTATTTAAATTAATTTACATGTTAAATTAAAATATGGAGTGTTACACGACCCATTTACGACACGACCCGTTTATGACACGACCCATTTACAATTTATATGACACAACTCGTTTACGACATGACCCATTTATGACACGATAACACGAATTGTCACCCCTACTCCCATCTTTCTTTCTTACAAACAACACAGGAGCTCCCTAGGGTGATATGCTAGGTCGAATAAAATCCTTGCCCAATAATTCTTCTAGCTGAGACTCCCATCTTTCTTTCAACTCCTATAACTCCTTTAGATGTCATACAGTAAGAACTATTGAGATTGGCTCAATCCCCGAGACCAACTCAATGACAAAATCGATTTCCCACTTAGAAATCAAACTGAGTAAATCATCAGGGAACACCTCGAAAAACTCACATACCATAGGAAAATCCCCAAGGCTCAGTTTGGAAGGTTCATCAGTATCTATGGCAACCACACTCACTAAGGCACACATTTCCTCTAGTATCGCTAATCTACCCTGGGTGCTAGATTTACCTGAAACTCTACCCTGGAACACCACTACAGGTCGATTCGGGTTCTAAAATACTACACGCTTAGCATAACAATCAACATAAGTGTGATAAGCAGCTAGTTAATCCATGCCTAAAATGGCATCAAACTCCAAAAATTCTAATACTCGTAGATTTACCACTATCTCTAGATCACCAACACGAATCACACAATGCTCACAAATCATATTGGGTTAAATACACTCCCGAGCAACAATACTTAATACAAGCCAAGTGGATGCTCTAACTAATCTAAGTTTCAATCTATCAACAGCAGGTCCAAATATTAATGATAAGGTAGAGCCAACATTAGTCAACACATATAAAGTGGAATCTAAAATAGAGACGGTACCTTCTACCAAAGTCTTGGTAGCCTCCGAATCAGGTTGAGTGACTACTTGGGCTCTCTCTTTATATCCCTCCTGGACCATTGGTCGGGCTAATAAGGTAGGACACTCTGATCTCTTGTGCCCAATCTGCCCACACTGGTAACAGGTGAAAAGTTGTCTCTATACAACTTGCCTGTCTGTGTTGGTTGACCCATTTGTACTATCGGTGTCAGTGGTCTATACTCGAAGCCTTTGCCTCCCTTACCTCGGCCTCCTTTTACGACCTCTGCCTCTTTGACATTACTGTCGTGTGTGGCTCAAATGTCTGAATAGGGGTAGCTGCAACTACTATCGTTGTGGTAGACTAGATTTATGGGGTGTTAGTCGATCCCGTAAACAACTTCATCATCTCGTAACCCCTATTCCTCTGCCATTGTCCTGGTAACTAGGAGTCTATGCTGAAGTCTGCATGGTATTGCCTAAGACAATCTGCACATTTACCAGCCTGTGTTTATAGTCTGCCTCATATCTCAGAGCTTAGCGCTTCAGCAACTCTATACTAGAATCATGTATCGCCCATCAAATATCACTATTCAGGCCTCGGAGATAGAATCCAGCCCTTTCTACTTTATTAGCAACTTGACATAGAGCATAAGACTCTAGATGAATGAATATATAAGTGTACTCTTGGACTATCATATTGCCTTGTCGCAAAGCCAAGAACTCCATCTTCTTACGCTCTCTAGTAAAAACAGGAACAAAGGTCTCGAAAAATAACTCTGTAAATCTTGCCCAAGTCTTAACCGGGCGATTAGTAGCTAAAACTAATAACCACCATCTAGCGGCATCACCCTCTAAGGTATGTGCAGAGAACAACATTTGATTCTGTTCAGATATCTTCATCGATCGGGTTATCTTCTCAACATTCAGTAGCTAGTCCTCTGCTTGCTCTAAATTTACACCACCCCAATATGACTAGGGTTTCAAGTCCTTAAACTTCTTTAATAATCTCTCAGTAAAATTTTTTTCCTCTGTCTGTCTCCACGGTGCCTATGAGGAGCCTCAATTTCTTCTTTAGACTCATTGTCATCATCCTCATCAGCTGGCTCAACTACAGGTGGAGCAAGAGTTGCGGGAGGTGCTGGTTGCTGCATATTGCCCTCAACCCCATCTATCTTTTGATATAGTACAACACTAGAAGATTGGATCAACACCCCTTAGGCTTGGATAAGATCTTCAAGCCATCTATACATATCAAGCTCAGTAGGTGGTGGTGGTATAGGTCGTAGTACAAGATCTTGTGAAGGAGCAAGATCTTGTGGTACCCAACTTGGTCTACCGCGTCTTGGTGGCATCTTAGTCTACAATTCATATATATTTGTCAATGTCAAAAGTTGCAAACATACCACCCCTAAGCCTATTTTACCACTACCATACAATAGATTTTCGAAAATAAGTTTTGAAAATAGAACTTTTGGATTCATATATATTGTCGCTTAATTCCAACTTTGAAACTTTTTTTTGGGCTCTAATACAAACATTGTCAAGACCCCTTCTAAAACCTCATACAGGTGGCCTGACCGGCATAATAGTCAAAGAAGTCTACTCCTCAGTCAAACTTGCCAACTACTGTTAAGTCTTACCATTAAAACATTTATAGTATTTAGAGTGCAATAATAAGAAGTTAAGTGAAATAATGTAACAGCAGTAAAAGTCTTTAACATTAATTACATTACAAAGTTTAGTTCAACTTAATATTTTTTTTCAAAATTTGTATATAAAAAATAACCAAACCAACAACATACTAGGCATAGGCTGGAAAAGATTATGCGTACTGCACACCTTTCCCCTTATTCGCACTAGACAGACTAGAAATGATAAGAGTAGTGAGCTCAATATCCACATGAGCCTAGTAAATAACAACAGATATATCTACCTAAGTTTAACATTCTACATGTAATGTAATAGCAACATTACAAGCATTCAAATAAAATGCAACAATGAATAGTATGTACAATCATTCATAGAAAAATACTGTAGCCTAATATGCCGTGAAATATCCCATGATTCAAGGGTCTAGTATCTGAACTTGACACTTCTTTCACTTTAAGGATCCTCTGGTCATATTGTCATTCCGAACGGATGTGACCAATCGTCCAGCCATACTGCGATATCAATCAACGATCATAGCCAATCGACCAGCCCATACTGTCATATCTTGACGATCGTGGCCCGCCGACCAGGTGGTACGATCGTCACCCACAAACCAATAGAATGTGTCGTGCACCACTTTAAATATATCCATAGAGCATACCAACGTACCACTCTTATCTCAAAACTATCAGACTCCAATGTTTGCACCTCAAAACCTCTCATTACTAGGCCAGGTCAGCACATTAAAGACCGGTCGATCAATCCTATATCAGAGCTATCACGATCCAATGTCCACTCCTCGGAACCTCTCATCCTGAGGCTAGGTCAGCATATCTAAAGATCTATCGATCAGCTCTATCTCGAAACCATCATGATCCAATGTCCACACCTTAGAACCTATCATCCTAAGGCTAGGTCGACACATTTGAAGATCTGTGCTCGTATCTTAGGTCTCATCTCAATTAAAGTGGCACAGTGACCAATGCTGGTGGGCCGATATTGTCCCACATTTTGACACCTCGCCCATGCAAGGGGCTAACCAGGTAGTGGGTTTTGTCTTCGGCAATACTTGAACACGAGTCCCCCCAAGAGGCCTCATCTCAATGTAATATGCAATGCATGCAAAACACAATTATGCAACAACCATAAGTAGAATAAAACATTAAATAAATACATCAAATTATTATTCATTGACTAAATCAACTGCCGACGTTCTATCAATCGCGTCTCTTGATATTAAGCCCAAATATCGAAAGCCCACACTGTTAACACATGTTTCGCTTTTGGTATACACTACACAACCTCTTCACAAATTTGTTGTAATATATAATAAATAAAAAAATTAATTATTTCTTATATTACACATTTTTTTCATGTGAAATAATTCATAATGTTATACAACATTAATTATAGGTACTGTTATATTTATAACATTACATAATCAATTATATACCATTATATATATATATATTGATCTATACGTTTTTTTGCTCCAATTGCATAAATACAAATTTCATATACTTATGATCTCCGAAAACTCTAGTTGTAGTGTCATTAAGTTCGAAAACTCTAGTTTTAGTGTCATTAAGTTCGAAATTTCATTCTGGTCATTTTAGTACCTGCCAACTCAAATTCCAGTGCTAATAGACATTTTCCCTATGTGTCAACTTTTAATTATCATAAACATTCATAGGGTTCACATGGGTACAAATAATTTATATATCTACGTTCTACTAATTAATATGAACACAATGATATATATATATATATATATTATAATCCTAAATTTAGGTCATATAATAGACTAACACATTTAATGAAAATTACACTAGAAAATTTGAATTTCATAACTTCAATAAAAATTTAAATTGAAAAAAATAAAAATATTTTATCCAAAACGTCAAATCCTTGGAAGTAGGCAATTCTCTTTTCCTCATTTCTTTCCTTTTTCTTCCTCTTTTTATGTTCTTTTCTTTCTTCTCTTCTCTTTTTCTTTTTCTTTTCCTTTTTCTCTCTTTCTATTCTTTCCTCTCTTTCTAAGATGGAAAATTTGTGTGCAAGAAATAAATTGGAGAAGGCAACTATTTATAGTTGCTTATGTTAGGATTGGGGTGGGTCCCACCACCCATTAATGATAAGATAAGCAACAACTTCATCTTTTTATATATCTCTTTATATATATACATATATATACCTCAATATATATATGTACCCGTGGCAATTAATTTATTTCATTCATCATTTTCATTCATTTCATTTTTTTCAACTCCCACTAAATGATTGTATTATTATTTATTTTAATTTCTCAAGTAATACACTTATTAATTAACGCTACCACCAAAAATCACATATTACCATTTGATACACCTATTAATTAATACGATTCCCATAAAATCATGTATTCTCATTTATGATTCATTAATTGATACATAAAAATATATATCAAACCCGTCGACTTAATGTCCAAAAATACGAGTTATTACACTAATATTGATACATTTGTAGTAATATGAAATCTTACATTAATATATATAAAACTAATATATTCGTAATCAAAAGTGGTTATCTCAGCAATATATTGGTAACATTAATAGCGATACATCAATACGAATGAGAGATACCATGTAATACCCCGAAAATTTGATAGAGTTTTGGTAAATTTAAATAAAAATAATTTAAGCACAATAGACCTTGAAAAACTCATAAAAACATGGTTTAAGAGATGTTTAATTAATGCACAAAAGAATCAGCAAACCGGAGTGAAGCACGAAATTCTGCTTAGCAACCGTCTACTGGTTACCGCAGTCATTCATAGAATTATTGCGGTAGTTAGATTGAAACCCAGAAAAAAAAATTAAAATCACATCGTTCTGGTTACCGCGGTCATTTGTATGACACTACAAGAAAAAATGTATGTTATAGCTTGGTGAAAATGCTATAAGATGTTATATATAGAACTTTTTTGCGGGCTAAGATAGCCCATGCTACTGAAAGTCTATAGCTTTCACAGCGCTTGGGTGATGCTATTGCAATACTAGTTCTATAGCCTCTAAGAAACACTATGGTAAAACATGGTTTATAGTGTTTATAAAACGCTTTTGTAGGTCTGATTCCATGCCTTTATAAAACGCTATTCAAAGATAGATTTTACATCATTAATAAAATGTTACGGTAAGGGTGATTATATAGCATTTATAAAATGCTATTGTAAGTGTGATTCTATAGCTTTTACAAAACACTATAGTAAGATATTGTAAATGTGATTATATAGCATTTATCAAACATTATTGTAAGTGTGATTCTATAACTTTTACAAAACGCTATAGTAAGAAATATTTTACGCACTTACGTGACATTTATAGCATTTACAAAGCGCTATGCAATGTGACATTTAGGGCTATGTAATACCAGGTACAACCATAACTTCTTATAAATGCTATCACAATGTTAAACATTATTAAATTATCATTTTTTATATTGATTTTTTTTTGCATTTAAAAATATTACATTCTACTATCAAATGATAAGGGCTAAAAATATAGCTCAAACACCATAATTTTATTAAAAAATATTAATTGTTTAAAAATTACAACAAGTTACTTGTTTGAAGGGTTTGGTAAAAAAAAGTGAGAATGAGACTACATTTGGTATAAACAACATATTACATTTAGATTTTGGTGAAGAATGATTGAGTACAATCTTCTTTCTCACTCCATTTCTTCTCATTATTGGGTTTCGAAGAGTGATAAAATCGATTTTCATGAATGTTTTCTATTACACTGCACAGAAGAAAGAAAACTTAATGAAATGGTTTTCAAGAACAAATCAACATAAGTGATCTTTTGATAAGTAACAAACTACACTATCAGTAGCATAAGAACTTAGAAAACTTAATTGAAATGGTCTTCTAAGAAGTAATCCAAATATAAAAAAAAAAGACTGGGAAACAATAAAAATCCAAGACCAATGTCAACGATATTACTGCTACACAGTGAAACATGTAGCAATGTAATCTGTCAGTCAAATTTTGGCGTACTTCATCATAATCCACCATATACATACATACAAACATACACACGCTTGTGTATAGATATGCAGTAACCACTGACTTGCGGAACAATCGGCCTCTCAAGATTTGCAGCATAAGGCATACATGGGAACGTCAGCTCCACAGATCCTCTCCACCGGAACATCAAATTGTTGACCTATCTCAAACATAAACCCAAACAAGAAGCCACGACAAAGCAAACCAGATCTCACAAATAATTGATGTCAGCCAAAAAGGGTAAGCATCATGCACAAGATGTGTTACACGATATTGCAAGAAGAAACCCAAGATGATCAACTGGAGTATGATCACAACACAGTAAAGTGTCAGGTGGGAATATGGAATAGGCACCACTCAACTCAAAGGTTGACGAGCAGCATTAGCCCTATCGTTGGGAGATAGAGATGTGTCAGCATAAGCAATTTGAGAGTTAAAATCCAATGCAGTGACATCTACAAACACTGGGTTTAGATCAAATGATTATATATATAAGCCTTTTTATGTGACTGAAAAACATGGTGAAAGACAGTACTTACATTTGCAGATCTTCCCCATTTGAACTAGTTCCTTCAATATCTCCTCCCTTGCCATCAACATATCTATTGGTCATTTGCATCATATTTTTCTCCTTTTTTAGTTTCCAACCTTCAATGCTTTCTTTCCCGTCAACATTTCCAAGCCCATAAGAGTTTAAATCTTTTGAAGGATCCACAATTCTCATCGGTACTGTTATCACACCAAATACCTAAAAATTCAGAAGTCTTAGTAAGTAAAACAATGAAATCATAGTTACTATCAAAATACCAATAATTATAAAGGTATTATGGCCAAATGATCAACATGTTTACTTTGTTGACAATCAACTAAATATTTGAAATTTCATGAACCAATGAACTATTTCATCAATTTTATACAGCCTAGACTAGAAGTTGGATAACAATTTGTTTGGTTTGAGTTTGGATGTAGTTGAGATTTCATTTTTAACTCGAACAGTTGTATGGAAGTTGGAAAAAGTCATTAAGACAATGAAATTGGCGAGTAGACACCACATTTTTGGCATGCTGAAATGAAAATATGTTCTTTTGCATAAAATAAAAATAATTCCTAGTGATTATATTACTCTGATTTTGACGTAAGAAATCAAAAATATCTTTTAAATAAAATTTGGAAGCATACTTGATTTTGTAATAATTGACACAATAGCAATTTATCATATCTAGGGGTAATCATATCATGTAACAAAACAAACTAATAGGAGTTAAATATAAAGAGCGCTTTCATGCAAGCATTATTCTATAGAGAAGCACGCGTGAAAACATTTGCAAGACTTACCGGTTGCCCATTGGTCAAAAATGGAATTGGATGAAACTCATGTCGAGAGGATGAAGAAAGTTCAATATCTTCCCCATGCCACTGCCGCATTGCTTTTCCATTGCCACAAGCGTAATTGAACTCGTTTTCTCTGTGATTGAAATCTTTTGTTTCTGACATTATAGTTAAAATGCAAACAAATTTTCTAAGTAAACGATAGTTTCAAAAATTATGGCAGAGATCTCAGGCACTCAAGCCTCCAAATTAAAAATTTTTGATTCCTGGGCTACTAATCCCTCTTGGATCAATCTGATCTACTCGCAATTCTCCCAAAGAAAGTTGAATCTAACTCAAACTCACTTGAATGCTCCAAACACACAAAAAAATAAGCTAAAAAAAAGAGCGCGCAGAAACCAAAATTTGCCACATCAAAAATTATGAAGAATTAAAAAAAAATAGCATTGGATCACAAATACACACCCCAACTTCTCCTTTGTGTCGGATCATGACGAATTTGTTTTGCTTGTGCGAATTGGCCAACATTCCTGCTTTGGCTTGTGATAATCAGCAACAATACCACCATTTAGGATAACATCTTCACCAACAGCTTGTGGCAAGGTTTTTTACAAAGTCATTAGGCTCATACACAACACAAGATGCTTTGTTAATTTCACATTTTCAGCTCAAGGAACACTTGCTGCTTGAATATATTAATTCACATTACTAGCTCATCAAAAGATGAAACAAAATAATTGGCATTAAATATTACCTCAAACTTTATTCAACTAGTTTCCTTGGCAGTGGAGCAGATGTGATGATAACATATGGTGCACTCTTGGACTAATGAAGCCTTCTTCTGCAACCTTTTCAATGAAAAATGGCAATGAGTTGAACCATCCACATTCAACAATATAACCTGAAAAATATAGATAGAACAGAGTAATCAAAAATCAAAGAGATAATTTAGTTACATTTCTTAAAAGGGGCAACACACTAATGGTATACTTTCATTGAATAGAAGATCATATCGGGAAGTAACCCACAACTTGCAATCTCTTCAAATGCCTCATTTATTGAAGATTGACCCAAAAAAAAGATGAATTACTATTTGTAATTAAATAATTGGACATCATCAAATTGGTCGAAGAAAGTTGCTAAATGGGTACTAAGTTTGTAAATAAAGGAAAACTTGGTTAAATCAGCATGAATAATCTAGACTATTTCTCCAATAAACCAAGGTGGGTATTCATGAATGCCAGATATCTACATAGATATGGATATACCTGAAAACAAGATATTAATTTATACATTGCAATCACCTTCGTCAAATGGAGTAATTGAACTCAGTATTCCTCATTCCAAAGTGTTCAAAACCAATAACTCCATTTTTTGAAAACCCATTTTATCTAAATTCTTTGTATTTACTGACAAGAATTGAATGATGGAAAACCAATTAAGAAGCGGAAGAACCCAAGAACTCAAAAATACACATACTGTAGAGAGCAAAGTGGTGAGATGACACTTATCTTCAACTCCACTATTTCTCTTGTTAATCTCTTGTCTAATATGTTGCTAAGATTGCAGCCACAACAATGGCAGTTGGCCTATAATCTAATAAATATGTTTTTGCATCCAAGAAAACATAATAAAAAATTGGAAAACAAATTCATAAAACATAACTTGGACAATAACCAAAATAATAATTTTAGGCTTACACCTTTTGTGATAGAAAATTGCATCCAAACGAGCACATTTCAACCAATCTTGGGTCACTGAGGGTGTGGAAGTATAATCATTATTCTCCAATTTAAGAAACTCATTTTCTTCCACTTGTTCATCAAAAACAAGCTTGGTTTTTTGTATATATAAGCCTAGAATCTTCCTCCATTTTATTTTTATTGAAAGTCTCCCTCTTTCTTTCTCTCTTCATCATTAAGAGAACATAAAACCAAAATTATTAAGAAAATAAAAAATAAAAAATTGGATAATTTAAAATAAAAATAAATAATAATAAGTTAAAATTATAAGCAAGCAGTGTGTGTGTGTGTGTGTATATATATATATATATATACATACATTAATATATAAGTGGTGTGACATGGATTAGAAAATAAAAAAAATAAAAATAAAGTAAGAAAATATAAACGTTGTACTGTGTTTGAGAGAAAAAGAAAAAAACGAGACAAAACAAAAAATATTTAAGAGAGGACAGATGAGAGCAAATGGTCTATACCACATATATGCATGGATGGGTGGTGAGCATTGCATGTGAATATATATCATGATCGGCGATGGTTATTTATTCGCTCCCAATTCATTTTTAAGATTCATCTCACAGAATGCAAACCCAGAAAGAAAGAAATAGAATGAGCAAAGAGGAAAAGAAAGGAAATCTGATGTTTTTTTGATTTATTCGCCATGTAGGTAAGTCGTTTTTTCTTATTTTCGTTGCAAAAATGTTAAGTAAGCCACATATTATGATCCTAGGGGTAAAATTTTTACTATGAAGGGGATTTTATAATAGTACCCAAAAATGAGATGTTACCCCACAGTGAGTAAAACTAAATAAAAATTATACGCATATACTCCTGGTGATACATAGATCATAAATATGTAATTAGTTTGTATTCATTTATCTTGTAAACACCAATATAAATACTCAAAGTTTAATAACTTTAGGGGAGGCTTTTAGGTATGCTAAATCCTAATAAAATTTTAATTGAACTTCATAAAAATGTAGAGAACAAAAATTTGAACCCATTTACACCAAGTTCATGAATTTTAGATATCAATTGGAATTTTGGTGAGTGATTGACCAATTGGGTTATTTATCATAATTTGAAAAAAATTAATAAAAATATAATTAGGAAGCTTATTTTTTATATTTTTTGCTATAGAATTATTTTATATGAGCAGAAAATAATCTTAAAGGTTATTGAACATATTCGGGTTAATATGCATCAATATGTGGGATCAAATGTATATGTTGGATTAAATATGAGCTGCAAATATGTTAAAAATAATTTATAAAATAAATTTAAATGAGTTGAATTTAATTTGATGCATATAAAATAATTTTTGGTGACAAGATTATATTGGTGTTGTAGAAATAAATTTTTATTTGATATTAAGAACTAGTTGAACGGTAAATTTGATGAGTAACCTTTAGTTTTGGTATTGTGTGTAACATTCGTAGTATATTAAAATTTTTGATTATATTAAAAAATTTTATTTTATTTAAATAGGATAATATATTACATTTCACACTTATTTGAATTTTATGAAATGATTTTGATGCAATATAGCATGTTAATTATATACCTAAGTGGGTTATTGACATGACAACATTCTATTGGTCATAGTTTCAAGGAACAAACTCATAGGATTAGCCATTGTGGTGATCTTGGTTGATGCATTCCTAGCATGAGATGAATTAGATAGATAATTGGATAGTTAGAGGTTGGTGCACTCCTCATTGGTGCACATGGAGAACAAACTCACTATGTTATCTAAAAAGAAGGAGATAGTGCATGTTTTTTAAAAGATTGCAAAAGGTTGAAACTGAATGTATGTTCACGCATTATATGATGCATGTATGCTATTTTTATTTTATTGGCAAGTGATTTGAAATGTGTTTTGCCTTTAATGTTTTCATATATGTGATGACTATATAATACCATTAGTCAGATTATTTATTGAGCTTGTTGTTTGCTTACTCTATTCTCTTCATGTTTTGATAGAAAAGGGAAAGGAAAGATATTGTAATATCATTACTAGTTTTTTTTTACTTGATAGTATGTTGTAATTGTAATAATTAGCCAGAATATTATATTTGGAGATGTATATAAGCTCGTGCCAACTAAATGTATTGTCAAAAAAAATTATAGATTATGTGGATGAATGGTTAATTTGATGAAGGAATTTCTAGCTCGTGGTTCTTGAGCATATATATATATATATATATAACAAAGTTATGTTGAAAGACCCTAATTTTACTGGTTCATTCTGTGATCATGCAGAACTCTCCAGAGACCCCTAACAGTTGCTAGTAGTCAATTTCTTCTCATTTCACATGCACCCCACACCAGTTCTAACCATTGTACCTTGTTCCAAACTGTTTCTCAATCAAGGAGTGAAGAATAACCGTGTGTTTGGAGGGAGACAAATTATTGCAACATCTTAAACAAGTGCAGCCAAGGTGAGACTGCAGTTTTCACATAAAATACGTGTTCTCCATTACTGTTAGGTGTTCTTCTAAGGACATGTTCATTTGTTTTAATAGAACACTAGTAGTGTTTTAAATACTCTTCGGTCACAAAATAGAGAGGAAGCGAATATAGTAAGGTATAACACTCTTTTGATCATTATGATTCGTATTCTAATGATAGAGTCTTATGGTATTGAAGTGTCATGCGTCGAAAAGCAAAAGCAGATGCACAAAAGTACATATTCTCAGAGAACAGTGTGACTACCGAGGTAATAGATGCAGTAGTGCACTGCTCACAATTGCAGTACCATGGTAACCCTCTACGCTTCTGCGATGATGCGATAGTGAACAGTGGGATTACCGTGATAACACTCAAATTACCGCGATAACATGTTCCAGTGTCCCCTTTTCGTGTTTTTTATATAGAAGTCGTGATTATCGCGATACACGACTGTAATAGTGTGTATGGCTTATTCCGGTCGCATTGCCGCAGTAATGCGTTAGAACCCTACATGCCGTGTACACTCATGCATACATGACATTCAACCAATTTTGACCTATTACCCAAATTATATGCTAAAATCACGAGGAGACCAATATATTTTGACTTTATACTATCAAGAGTATAAAAAATACTGAGAAAATGATTTGTGAATCTTAAGTTGAGGATTCCAAACCATCAAGGTAGGATTAAGAATGAGTAGAGCAAAGTAACAAGTTCAGATGATTACCTCGCTCCCTAGTTTTATTTGAGTTTTAAATGTTGAATATGATTATTGTTTATTCTACTTGAATGCCTAGAAGCATGATAAGATATGATTTGAATGATGTATGATTGCATGAATATAGTGATAACTTGTTTTATGTACCTATATCAATACTTATATGTTTTGACATCATGAGATGTGTATTATTCAATTTTAACTATCACAAAAAGATCAGCATGATTAAAGTATTTGAACCATGACGTATCGTATTTGATGAAATGATATTCTTGCTAGTTATGAGATGATGATGATATTTAAGCGAAGTTAAATTAAGATTTGAACCACATACCGACATAGTGGTCCACAAGGGATCACTGTTGGTGTTTTCGTGATTGGAACAATGGTTAGTCCGTAGTTCTCGATAACAGGATGATGGGCGAGTCCCTAGTTTTTGGTGATGAAACAATGGGTGAGTCCCTAGTTCTCGAGTTGGGTGATGGGTGTGACCCTATTTCCTATTGGAATATGGCATTTTGTGCATTTTCCTAGTCTCCTTTGATATGATAATGATGAGAGAACGCCGAGAGTTAATCTTTCGGTTTGATTAACAACTATTGAACAACTGAATGTTTGAAACACCTAATGTATGTCAAGTGTTTATATGTATGATATTTTGACTTGAATAATACTATAGATGTACTATATATGATCTACTGGACTCTTGAGCTCACCCTACCTTTACATTTTAGGTGACTTGTGAGGCAATGCTTGCGGGCCAACATATCCAAGATATTTTTCTAGCTAATTTGCTAATCTTACTGTGGAGGTTGTTTTATGGCATTTTCTTTTGATCAGTTAGTATAAACTATGACTTGTTAGATTGATTTAGATGTTGAACTTTTCTTTGTGAATATAGTTTTCGGCTATATAGGCCATGTTTTAGAAACTTCTATTTGGAAATTTTATTTTAGACATTGTCGAATTAAGGTTTGAATTTGATGATTTAATTGTGTAGTTATCTCTTTACTTTCCATGAGATATTTTTGGTATGTCTAAGAAATTAATAAATGTTTCATATGAGTTCTGATGTGTCCAGAATGTGTTTAAAATGATTCGAATGTGAAAAAAGTAATGTCTTAGTTCTCAGTGGGCGAAATAAGTACAGTATTTAATGTGGAATAGACACACTTCTTCACACGTGACTTTGATGTGATAGAAATTAAAGAACCAAGGACTGGAATGTTATAGTGACTTATCAGGAAATTTGGATTCAGTGACATGTTACATTTTTAGAGGAAACTCTGCCAAATTTTTCAGGAAATTGGTAACTTGGCTAGGAAGGTTTACATGATTTCTGGTACATCAGTATTCTAACATGTTTGAGAATCTTATGCCAGTGATGACGTCACCTAAGATTGTACCTGTGGCATTTATTTTTTTTATTTTATTTTTGTTCCCTTGACTAATGAATATTTATTTTGATAATTTTAGGTCAAAGAAAAATGCATTGACATTATTGTTGATTATACGGAGGAATTTACCCTGGCCAAACCATTTAATACATAGGAGGAAATGATCTTGTTAGCACAAAATAAGGGAAAGATGAATGGGTTCATCGGGATCATAAAGAACTCAAATGCCAGAGGAAATGGTAGATGAGAAAGACTAAATCTTGCTTATGAAAGATATGAGTTGTACAAAAAGGAGCAGAAAGACAATGTGTTAACAGAGAGAAGAAAGTAAAAGGAAGATTCGAGACAGGGACTAAGAAGTGTGGTTGTTCCTTTTCGTTAAATGGAAAGAATCCAAGTAACAACATATGGATCTTAATAGTAGCATGTGGTACTCACAATCATCTGTCAACAAAATACCTTGAAGGCCACTCATACGCGAGTAGGTTGGGTTGTGATGAGATTGATGTGATGTTGCAAATGATAAAGGGCAATGCACGGCTGAGAGAGATACTAATGATATTAAAGGAAAAAAATGCGATGAAATCATCTACCTTGATAACGATCTACAATGCAAGACAAAAACAAAGATTGATAGAAGTTGGGGGTAGGACATAAATGGAACAGTTGTTACACTTGTTGGATGAAGCACAATACACTGAATGACATAGGTGTGAAGGTGAAAGTAATGTAGTGAAAGACATATTTTGGGCTCATCTTCATTCAGTTGAGTTGTTGAGAATTTTTTTTGAAGTGTTGTTAATTGGTTGAACCTATAAGACAAATAGGTAAAAATATCCAATTGTATAGATTGTAGATGAGACATCTTCAAAGATAACATTTACAGTTGCATTTGGGTACATGTCAACTAAAAAAGATGACAATTTCACTTGGTGTCTGGAGAGATTAAAAGAATTGATTGATAGATTTTCTGGGCCAACTGTGATTATTACTGAAAGAGATTTGACCCTTATGAATGCAGCTGCTTTTGTATTTCTCAATTACAATAATTTTCTATGTACATGGCACATCAACAGGAATGTGATGGCTAATGCCAAAGAAATATTTCAAAAGGATGATGATTTCAAATAATTAATTCAGAAGTGGAATGCCTTGGCAAATAGTTTAACAAAGGTTGAGTACAATGAAAAGCTTCAAGTTATGGAGGTTGAGTAAAGTGCATTTGATAAGGTACTTCCATATTTGAGAAATACCTAGTTGAACTAATTTAAATAGAGGTTTGTTAAGGCTTAATTGATAAGGTCATGAATTTCGGGAACACAACAACAAATCGTGCAGAGAGTGCACATGCCAAACTAAAGAGGTACCCCAAGTTTTCTCCAGGATATTATGTGAGATCATGGGGTACAATCAATGTAATGCTTGAGCTACAACACACAGAGATCAAAGAATCATTTGAAAAGAGTTCGAGTATCTATGTACATCAACACCAGGTTCCTTCACGTTGTTGCATGGTTTCATCTCTACGGCTGCATTAGAGAAGATTCGACTCGAGTTGCAATGTGTATAAGAGGTCTGTGTTAATCACTTTTCATGTGGTTGTGTGTTAATACAACACATGGGCTTCCTTGTGCTCATGAGCTTGCTAGGTATTATGTCGCCCACTTGCCGATCCTATTAGAGGATGTTCATTAGCAAAGGCTTAGCCTTGATGACCCCATAAGATCGTGGGACTTCAATTACAGACCGTTATTATAGAAAGTAGTGTATAAGATAAAGAGAAGTGATGAAAATAGGTGAAAAAAGATTGTGTGACAACTTCTAGAGATTGTCTCTACATTTGTGTCCTCTATTGTTCTACCTCCAGGGAAGATCAAAACAAAAGGAAGGCCAAAGAAGGTGGACATATCTACAAAGCAGGAACCTTCCCATTTTGAACATGTTTTATCTATTGGCTTGAGCTCCCTGTCCAATTCTTTAGTAAAAAAAAACAATTTAAAGCAAAAGGTTCATAGGACTTAGTCAAGGATGGTATTGACCCCTCTTGGGGCATTTCATGTTGGGTGGCATGATTACATTTACAATACCCCAATTCTTGATCCTTCATTTCTATCACATTGGGTCACGTGTAGAGAAGCGTGCCCGTTCTACGTTTATTATTAGTACATGTGTCACCCTCCGAGAATTAGAATGTTACTATTCTCGCATTCAACTCATATTAAACACATATTGAACACAACAAATCTCATCTAAATTACTCATTCGTCTCTTGAACTTACCAAGAATTAACCCATGGAAATATATAGAGAAAATCAAACAAATAAGTCATTAACTTTAACATTCAAAATTTGATAAAACATAAAAAAAAAGTTTCCAAGTAAAATCTCTAAAGCATGGCTTATGTGGCCAAAATCCAAACTATAAAGAGAGTCAACATTGAAAATTAATTTGGAGCGCCATATTGCTTAGACAAAACTAAGTAACCATCTGTCAATCTATATTAACTACCCAAATGAAAATATCATAAACAACTTCCACAGTGAGGTTAGCAAACTAACTAGTAAAATATCGTGGAGATGTTGGTTAGCAAGCACTGCGTCAAAACTCACATAAAATGGAAAGGTAGGGTGAGCTCGAGAGCCTAGTGGATCATACACAGTACATCAAAACATCATTTAAATCAAATACAAAACATGTAACCACTTATCATGCATTAGACTTTTCAAATATTAGGCTGTTAATAGTTGTTATTTAGACCGAAGGGCTAATCCCTGGTGTTCTCTCATCATAATCAAAACAAACTAAAAGAGGAAAATTGCAATTTATGCCAAATTCTAATGCGACAGGGGAACACACACATTACCCAACCCAGGAATGAGAGACACACCCATTGCCCTATCTCCAAGAATTAGGGTCACACCCATCATTTGATCATCGAAAACTAGGGACGTACCCATCATTCCTTATCATGAAAAACCCACAATGATCCGCCATGGACCATTGCAATAACACATGATTCAATTCTCAATTTATCTATGCTTGAATATCAACAAACATTTCATGACAAGTATTGTACAATAATTTAATCATGTTGACAATCTCATGGAAATATAAATAAAGCAATAATCATCTCATGTTATACAAACTTGTAAACACTGAGCATGGACATATAACTCATGTTATTCTATCAATCATGCATTCATGTTATCCATAATCAAACAACACCCTAGCATACTTCTAAGCTTTCATTGAAAGTAATGTACATCATGCTCAGTATCTAAACTCAAATAAGACAAATGAGCAAGGTAATTACTTCCACCTGTCTAATAAGTTCCCTTGGACCCTTGCTTATAGTTGTGTTAGCCTTGGATCTTCAACCTTTAAGATATAACACAAATATTATTCGAATCTCCAGCATTATTAATGTGTTCAAATCATAATGCAATGATTTCTTAGTCATGGTGTATATGTGAGGGTCAAAGAGAAGAAGTCGATGCATTACCGTGGTAGCCAGAATACATGAAAAAAGAGTGAAAAGGTCTCAGACGTATTACTGTTGTAGGCTACCGTGGTAACCAGAGTATCCTAATTGCACTACCGCATTAGGGTACTACGGTAGTATGTGTTCTGGGCATGTGAATAGTGCACTACCGTGGTAGTCATGTGATTTCCAAAAATTACATTCTATTCGTGAGTGTTCTTTTGTCCATCGTTCTTGCTTGTGTATGGGGCTCCAATACACTAAACCTTAGGCTAAAACACATGTTATGTTGAAGAGAAGAATAATATACCTTACATTTGATTTGTCACACTTCTTGTATGCCTTGAATGAGTATCTTGGCTTCTCTTAGGGTTCTGTTACGATGACGAGATCAAAATAGTGTTTCAAAACCATCGAAATCAAATCTATTTACATCTAAATGCAGTGTAGCATGTATATAAGGGTTTATGAGTTGATTCTTACCTTGTAGTGCTTCCCAACATGGATCCGGGCTCAACAATGGGATTTCAGGATAGTTCTTTTCTCGTTTTCTCTTGTGAAACAACCAAGAATGATTTGGGATGGATTAGAATCAATATAGAACACATGTGGAATGAGGGAAGATCAATTGGTGGCAACTGGATAGGTTTTGTGGGGGAGCTTGCATGACTGTATATCAGAACGAACTAAAATTAGGGTTTTCGCATGAAGATGCTAGCTTATATAATCACATGCTACCGCGGTAACGCGATACACTACCGCGACAATCATGCATTATTGCAATAGTCAAGTTTACATTGAATTTCTAGGTTTTCTAAGATTTTCACTCGCATTACTGCTGTAATCCCAGTTATAACCACGGTAACTAGAGTCTTTTGGGTTATGTTCGCACTTTCGTCAATATTTTTCATGTTTATTCGAATATACATATATTTTATATTTATTCTAGTTTATTAACACTTTTATTATATGATTATGAGAGTATATAGGTTTTATTCATTTATTTTAATTATCTCATATTTATTAACTCCAAAATTTTGTAAATGGTTCATTAACTTTTGGGGTACTACAACATTGTTCATGTGGTTGATTTCAAGTCTAATGATAATTGTGGGTTTTGTGTCATTGCAGTAGGCCTCGATCTTGGAGAAGATGGTTCGCAACAAGTGAGGATTGATATGATATATGAGCTTAATAGTTTTAAAGCCTAATATGGCAATTTTATTGGTTCTACCAGGGTGTGGCAAATGAAGGAGTCATTAAACTATGACTAATCACTGGCACCACAAGATAAATGGATGACACTATTGGACATGAGTTTATTAGTGGCAATTACTTTCAATGTAGTGTTAGTCCAGTTATCGAGTAACCAACGCATGACATTTCTCTCGCTAAGAAATGAAGCCTCACCTTTTCAAATGAAAAATATGATCAGAATTGGTTATGTTAATGGTGACCACTTTATCAAGGTAGTCATCTTATACTTTACTTATAATTTGGTCAATGTTTGTGCATAAACTAATTATTTTCATTTTATGTAGATTTTGTTCAAGCCAAATTCACCCATTCCGCTAGTTTCAAAAGAGTGGCACGTAAATCGGTATCTACAGGCAAAAGGTTGGGCCAGCCACTATAGAATTTTAGATGTATATGAAAAAGGAGATGTACAGAGCAAAGAAATTATTAGTCTTGTTACTCTATAGTGTATTGGCTTTGTTTCATCTATGTATTATTGGCAAAAAAATAGAGATGTAAATGAATACTTTTGTATACATATATATATGATTGATCAAATTATTTGTATTTCATTATAAATGATTGAACTTTCGATATAAATGTCTACTTTAAACTAAACTAAATCTCCTATATGAAGATGTTGGGACTGATTACTTTAAAATGAATTAAAAAGTATTACTAGAGATTTTGCAAAGAATATTAGGACTTGTTCCAATTGCTAGCTAAAAAAAAAGCTAATAGGGCTTTCAACTGGTAGGTCAAGGTTGAGTGGGTCTTGGCCACCCAGGGCTGAGACCCACTCAGCTGAGACCTACCATTTGACGTCTATTTTATCATTACTTTTAGGATCATATGAGCTTTTTTAATTTTTTTGATTTTTGAAACAATATATTTTTTAATTGAAAACTTGAAAACATATTAAATGAGAGATAAACATGAAAAAAATAGACACAAAGGAACAATAATATCTAAATCAATTTCACTTGGAGCATTAAAAAAACTAAATGTACTAAATCACCCCATATTGTAATGCAAATAATAATAGTATTATCATTATTGTTCAAACACTGTTCGGACACATTAAAATGCTACATAATAAATTTCTTTAATTATCACGCGAGACCCTCTACTTCCTTGCAAAAACCCTTCGAAATGGTTGCGATGATCTAACGTCATCTGAAACAATGGGGCTTGAAGCATATTCACCTCATCAACAATTTCAGAATGAATTGTTCCTTGAAGGTTAACACCTACGAGCACATCGATCATAAAGTCCACATAAGTGCATGCTCTATCATATGATCACTACTCTTTAGGCAATGATCTCCACTGTAGCCCAATGTTGAGTGCGGTCCTGATTCATTGGCACAAAAATTAAAACCATTAAAAGACAAACATAAATTCATTGTTGTTTAAATGATCAACAGAAATAGCCAATTTTTACCTAGTTGGCATTATTGTCCAAATTGTGGCTGCTATGCTCAACCTCAAACTTTGGGTTTTCAATAATAGGATGAGATACTGATGAGAACCACTCCACGTAACCTGGTGATGAGTCTCATGGATGATGTATCTCATGTAACAACCTGAGCCCACTACGTATCGATATTATACCCACCTTCGCAACCATTGACTAAGTGTGGGGTTTTGTTTTTGGCAAGACTCGAACTTGGGTCTCCCAAAAGTGCTCGACACTAGCAAGGTTTGCAATTACTCATTTAACCTAGGCATCACTCTAGTGTTGGACCGATTTGGGATATTACAATCCACCCCCCTTGGAGCAGTCTTGTCCTCAAGACTCACACCTTCGTCACACTTAGAGCAATTTTGATACCATTTGTAACAACCTGAGCCCACTACATACTGATATTGTCTTCACCTTAGCCACCACTGACTGGGTGTGGGCTTCTATTTTTGGCAAGACTCGAACTTGAGTCTCCCCAAAGCATTTGGCACTAGTAAGGCTCGCAATTGCTCATCTAACCCAGGCATCGCTCTAGTGTCAGACTGATGTGGGATATTACATCTCATCCCCCCAAACCCTTATTCCCAAAACATGGTTTTGCTACCTCTCAAATAGTTGCAGAATAAACATATGCTTTACTGAATATTTACTTCTATTGGCCCCTCGCTCTACTTTTATTGGCTCAAGTACAACTTCAAGTATTGACTATACATATCCTAGTTGTCGAAGAAATCTATCGAGATGGTATGACTCTATAATTTCTAAGCAATTAATTAGCATAATATAAAAAAGCACCTTCGATACAGGTATGCCCTCTCTTGAGTCCCTATACTAACCCAGTAAACCTGAAAAAGATATAACTATTATAAGTTGTAAAAAATAAAACCATATACTTATAATTAAAAGATTTCTATAGCATGTAATACTTACCTCATGAGGATGCAACTGGTCGATTGTCTGACGCAGTGTAAACATGTAGTCATCATGAAGACCCATCCTTTGGGTTTACATAACAATGTGCAGCAAATTATTGTAGTAGTGGGATTGACGTGTGGATGAGTAAAGGAAAAATGATCATATATCCAACCTTATGAAAATCAGAAATTCAAACAACCATTATATATGAATGTATATAGAAAACACAAATGTTTGAGGTTATATAAGGGTGACAGTCTAACAGATATACCTCAAGTAGGGTGAGATACGCTACAATCTGACAGATCTTGGTTCATGAAGCATTTCCAAGCTCACAGTACAAAAATGCAAGAGTGGCTGCTCCCTACGCAAATGACCCGATAGTGTCCACGTTCTTTAGTAGCTGAAGTAAGGAGACATGAAGTCAGGTATCGTTCTTATCAGTAAACAATGTACTACCCAGTAGATATAAAATAAAAGCTCTGGCAGTTGCTTCAACATCGTAGTATTCATTTATATTCTCTTTGGCCATACCAAAGAGATTCCTTAGCCATCTCTAACTTATAGTGAACCCTTTAGTCGTTCTAATCTCTTCAACGACTTCTTCTTCAATAACACCAAGGTAATCGCACACCAACTTCACAACACCATCTAACTTGATCAATTTTATTGAAACTGATTTGCCCATCACAAGAATACAGAGAAGAATGTGGACATTGTCAAGTGTAATCGACATTTCACCGAATGGGAGGTAAAACGTGTTCATCTCTAGATGCCACATCTCAATGAACACTGATGTAAGCATCCTATTAGTATAGCTATAGAAATATGTGATCAAAGGGCTCAATTTAGAGATCTATTGATCAACTCTTGTAGGCGAGCCTGTTCTAGGTGACATTCAAGGTCCCAAGCCTTGATCATATTCCCGTGGTTGATATACTTCAATGGGCCTCGATTTTGCACTCACAATTTTTTTTTTCAAAAAAATGGATTATTATTAATTAATAGTTTTGTAATACCTACAATTTTAGTGTTGTAATACTCGAAATTTGAGTTAAAAATTTATTATTATTAAAATTTATTGTTCAAATATACGGTTACTGTTCACAAATACGGTCACTATTTTGTCGGCAGACAAAATAAGGTTAGGTGGTTACTGTAACAAACTATTTGTAACTGTGTGGTTTCGTCTTTTTTTGCCAGAAAAATCTATATAAACCCCCCCTCATTCTAAAAATTCATTCCAACAAGAAAGAAAGAATTTCTTTGCTTATTCTCTTCTCTTCTCTTGTTCTTTAGCTATTTTAGACAGCAAATATAGTTGTAGGAAGGGGAAAACCCTAGTTTCTGCATAGCAGTAGTAAAGATCTACTATTGGATACTTCTTTTGAAGCAATTGGAGGGTTTTTCTGATCAAAGCAGGTATAATCACTCTGCTTTAGTCTCTATTTAAGATTGGAGATGTTGTTCATTTCAGTACGCATACGTAGTTTACTGTTCATATATACGATACTATTCATACGGCACTGTTCACTGTTAATATTTATCACTATTCATATATACGGTACTGTTCATGGGCATCGATTAAATCACATTTTCAAAACGTAGATCCTAAAGATTGTTGGTCAAAGACTCGAAACAAGTTGAGATAATACTGCAAGGATTCAGAAAAATACTACTGAGGTGGAAGTGATTATTATACTCTCTAGTATTATTTGAATTTTAATGTTGAACATGTGATGTTTGCATTGTTTGAATGCCTAGAAATAGGCAAGGTTATTGACTAAATGATTTGTGATAGATTTTCCTTTATTTTTAATTTATATTATTTATGACCGAGAGAGTATGCTCTGTAGTTGCGTCTTGTACGATCTTCTACATCAGAAATCGATAGTCATTGTTTTCATCTATGAAAATATTGATTTATGATGTCATGCTGATGGACTGTTTAATTATTAATAAAATATTTATTTTATTATGCTTTGTTCACAAAAATAAGATTAAATAAAGATTTCAACCACGTACTGGCGCGAGGACGAATATCCTTCGTGTGTATTCCATGCAGAATAAGAATTGGTTGTCAGGATTGACACCTGAATGAACTAGGTATTAGAAATGATCCCAGAGAAGGGTTTGAGTTTCAGAATTGATTTCTCTCCTCAGATCTGTAACACAGAGGTTAACTCATTTCGGTCTAATTGACAACTGTTGATAAATAAATGTTTGAAACGCCTAATGGATGATAAGTGTTTGCATGTTCAGTGTTTGGTTTAAATAATGCTATGGATGTATTGTGTATGATCCACTGGGCTCTTGAGCTCACCCAATCATTTTTTTCAGGTAACTATTGAAGACATAGCCCCAGCAGATCAATGTAAATTAATAACAGTGTGCCTCACAGTATGAGGATAGTAGAAAATGAACTGTATTATAGGGCTTGTGACCCACTATATTTGATCATGTCAGATGTCGATAGTATTTGTCTTATCAAAAGGTGGCTATGGAGCCCACATAATTATTCGTAAATCTGATCATGAATCAATGTTTTCAGTTATTTTGAAATACTGAGATTATTGTTTTTCTGTTGTATTTATACTCTATACCTTGGGATATGAACTGATGAAACTATCAGATGTGATAAATGATGAAAAGAAAAGTAATATCCCCAGTTCTCAGATAGAAAGCAGGATTGACTGCACTCGGAAGAAATGACGTCTCAAGCTCTGAGACAACCACGTCGCCTATGTCGTATGTGAGAAAGATCGGGAGCTGGGGTGTTACAAGTTTGGAGAAAAAAAATATTCTACTATAGTAAGTATAAGGATAAATATTAACTTCGTTCCTCTATATAGCTACAACAACATAGTGCTCAAAACTCTTAAGAATTGATGAATCAGACGGACCACCAGGAAAAGGTCCAAGATCATTTTCACCTTCTTCATGTTCTTTAAGAACATAAATCGCTTCATGTTCTTCAACTTCTTCTTGTTGTGAATAATGTGATGAGCTTTCAATGACTAAGGGAAGATTAGATCTTGCTGCCACCATGGCTCACTTCTGTGATGTTATCAATGAGGGCCTCAAAGAAGATGCACTTTTTGACTGAATGCTCGGTATATTTCTCGCAACCACTATCTTTTTTGGTACCATTTCTACATAAAATACAACTAATCATTAATTCATTATAATATTTAAATGCAAAAAAAACATATAAATAAAAAAAACAAAAAATGAAAAGCTATCATTTATGGGTCTTGGCCTAGTTAGGCTGAGCTTCAAAGGGTTTCAACCTAGTTGGGTTGAGCTTCTTTGAAGAGTCTCGACCATGTTCCATAGAGTCTTGACATCACAGGGCCGGAATTATATCTTCACAATGGGAGGTTTATTTCTCACAAATCATACATGAAATTGAAGCTTACGTTATCTAAATTACGATAAAATGACTTTAAAACACAAAAAACTACAAATCTTACCAAATTAATGTTTTTGAGGATTTGTTGAATTTTGATAATGTCTAGAAATCTGACGGTGGAATGGCTTTGGCATCGCAACAACTGCAAATACAATTTTCTCAGCCGATGCAATGGATTCCGATGAAAAAGTAGGTGGTTAACACTTGGGTGGATGTGTTTCACGACAACAATGATGTTGGGTGAACGACAGTAAAGGTGGGGAAGAAGAAATCATTGGTGGTGTGTATTAATGAGGTTAGTGGATGTTATTTGGGGTTCAAATAAGGGTAGTTTAGGGTTTTTAATTAAAAAAAATGGGGTAAATACATCAATTTCTAAAAATGGGTGGAGTAAACTTAGTGGTAGGGGTGAACAAATCCAATAATAGGGTGATTTTAGCCCCACTCTTTTGAAAACTATCATAACTTCTTTCCACCCTTCTTATTTCAAAAAAACCAAAAGACTTTTGCTTTTTATTTAAAAATTGTTTCCTCTATTTTATAAATAAACTTAAAAAAAATAAAAAAAAAAGTTAAGCTATCAAACACTCTAATTTTTTAAAAGCTCTTGTTTAATAAAGCTTATCAAAATAAGATGATGTAAAAAGAGTTATCAAACACTATCAAATAGAAAAAAGAAATTAAGAGGGTTGCACACGCTGCTGAATGGTCGTCTTCGTCTCTCGCCTCGAAACGAAATCATATGTGATCACTTTTGCCATCAATATCTAGAGACTGGGACGTTACTTTGTGTTCTTTTCCTTCCTCACACCATCCCAACAATATTTCAGACTGTGAAAACATAAACAACGGTATCATGCATGATTTAAAATGGGGATGGCATGTCTAAAATTAACAACGTGATGAATCTCAAGAAGATGAAATGATATACTCTGACCTCATGGTCTGAGTTCAAAATGAATCAACAACCTAATGCTTGGTCCCATGGCCGAAGTCAATAAACAAAACAACTAAATATAAATGAAATGTGGGTCTCATGCCCTACAATTGTAAGCAAAAGTAAATTTCTACTACTATACAACCCCGACAATAGATTGTATCAAACTACTACAATGGAAGCCAATTAGTTGACTTTGAGCAAGTATCTTCAGTGGTTACCTAAGAAATAGATTAGTGGGGGGTGACCTCAAGAGCCTATTTGATTTTATACAATAACATTTGGAGTATTATAATAGTCAAAATACAAATATGCAAGCACTTGTAAAACATTAGGTGTTTCAACAATTCAATTGTTTAGGTTAACGTTAAGACTGAAAGAGGTTCTTCCTCGGCATTCCAACTTAGGTTCAGAGTACTCAATATAATACCTAAGGCCTGTTACATACTCCAAGACCCTATCTTGAGATTGATGACCCGTCTAGGGCTAGGTATACCCATGATAGTGCCAGACTACTACCACAGTATCTGCATCACCTTGCCAATACGTGGTTATTTCTCTTTATCATCTTTGATTAATGACCACAAGCATATCCATATCTCAAATATCAAATATAAATAACCAATAGATATAAATATACAAGTTATCTTGCTCGTAATCTGTAACACCTCGAAATTTTACAAATGCGTTATGTTGCGGATGAATAAAAATAAAATATCATTTTGTAGAAAAATGAGAAAGAAAATAAATATAGCTTTTATGCTTATAGAGATGGGATTTTAGAACTTATAATGTTTGAAAAATAATAAATAATAATAATTTTAGATGATTGAAATATTGATGGAATTATAAAAATAATATATATATATATATATGAAATTCGCGAAAAAGAAATAAATGAATTCAAATTAGATATTAATGGATTAATCTATGCATAAACTATGGTGGGGAAATAAAATATCAAATATTGTTAGATTAAAATTAAAGATTGATTTGGAAAATCAAATTAGAAAGTGATTGATCGAAATACCGGTTAACGAAATTACTAGTAGCTTATAATCGAAGCTTTGTTTGAGATAGAAAAATTAAATATTGATCAATTGAAAAAAATTATTTAATAGTTTACTCGCATGGGTGCGACGATGCTAGAGGTATACTGTAACACCCCAACCCCCGTATCATCAAGCATTAGACCATCCACCGTTTTTCTTGACAGTGGACTAAACCAGACGGCGGGTTGGGTCATGTTACGTTACAAGCGACACACACTCGACTTTCTATTTCAATTATTTCATGCCTTAATCATATTCAACTGTGCATATCTAAAATTCAAAAATTTAATAAGGCAATAAATAGGGAAATAACTGA
>JAJIYU010003271.1:0-27412 GCA_030144865.1 Tinospora cordifolia | reverse complement strand
ATTTTTTTAAAAAATGCAAAATTTAGGTGTGTGTATATATATATATATATATATATATATATATATAGGGGAATAAGGAATTAAAAACGAAAAAAAAAAGAAAAAACAGATTTTTCGGCCGCATGGGCCGAGGTAATTGGTCGGGCCATAGGCTCGACTCGTGCTGAACGTGCTCGGGATTGGCCCACGCACGAATTTGAAGCGGGCCGTGGGCCGACTGTGCCATCTCCTTCCACGAATTTGCTCGATTTTTGATAGATTTTTGGTGATTTTCTGGGCATTTTCCAGTAAGAAAACCATGGGAATCCCTAGTTTTTAATCTATAGTTTTGAGGTGGCTAATGGATGATGCCAATTGGGCATCCAGCATGAGAGCCCTGAGGCCACGTGGATGGCCATGTGCCATCCTATTTGGCCATGCAGACACCCTTTCATGCAATAAAAACTCAATCTTGAGCACAAGTCCAGATTTTTCAGCTGTTGTAGCCCATGTTCATGAGCTCATATCTCTTTCTTTCCTTGACCAAATTCATTGAATCTCAGCTTGTTTCAAAGCTCTTACTACCATCTACGAAGTCCCACAAGCAGTTTGTTAAATCTCAAAACTATTTTAAGCTAAAACCCTCAAGATGAGGTGCTATTCATCGTGTCCAAACCTATAAACCAGAAAAATCTGTGTTGAAACCACCTTTAGAGCTTCGATTCCTAGGCCATTTTAAGTCTATTTTGGAGGTAAGACTATCCATCTTCTTCATTTCCATGTGTACTTTAACCTCTAACTGATAAAAAACAAAAAATAAGGCTTTACACATATTTTTTGAGCCATTAAAGTTGATTATCTACTCACTGTTACAGCTGTGTGGCAGAAACTATGTTGGAACAACTATAGGGGGGCTCACACCTGAACCATTCTAGGTTCGTCCTTGAGGTAAGACCCTTTATTTTACCCCTTACATTTGTATTTCAATGTCTAAGAGGTGGAAACCAGATATTAGAACTTTAAATATGTTTTGTAAGTCACTGTCATTGATTGTTCGACTCACTGTTACAACAGTGCCAACAAAAATCAGATTGGGACCAGATTTGAGGTTGTATTTGAAACACCTAAGGACGTTCGTTTTGACTGAAACCAGAGGCGTTTAAACCTCGTAGTAGAGGCTACAGAGAGGTATAAAAATCTAACCATAAGCCTATGTGAATATGATTTACTACACTTACAAACATGTCATGTTAGCTGAATGTTTAACACTTAGAAAAATTTCTGAGTTTTAGAATACATGTGAAATGTTTGATGGGACGTTTGAACTTGATTTTGGAACTATATGTTTACCATTTGGAAAGGCCCTTGATAATGAATTATGGTATCACCTACACACTTGCAATATGCGCAAGAAATGGCCCTTAGATTAGAGGTTTGGTGAGATAAATAAACAAATGAAAGAATGATAGGAATGTGAACCCAGAAATTCCTGTAATTTGGCTGAAAATTATGAAAGTAAATTAAAGACCAAACCCCAATGTTTTGAGCTGAAATTTGATGGAGAGATTTCTAAGTATGTCTAGAATATGCATACCAAATTTTAGAGCATTCTGATATGGATAAGTTGGTCAAATTAGGTAAACAGTCATTGCCTATCACATAAAATTCGAGAACACACAGACCCTGATATGTCAATTAAAAACAGCATCAAATGGAGTCCTAAAATCATAATTTAAATTTTTAAGAAAGATTTAAGGAGTCTAGAACAAATCTGGAAAACTTAACACAAATTCGATGTACAGATTACCCGTAAAAAAATCGGCAAGCTCGCTGTGCAAGAGGGCAAAGAACCCAAAACTTGGCTAAGTGTTGGGATTTTAAGATTTTGACCCAAATGGCCTATGTTGACTCAATTTGGGCACAAATTGACCAAAAGTGGTTAGGATGACCACATTGACTAGAGTTGACCAGGTTTGACCGATTAACCGAAACGACTCGGGTCAATCGAAACTGAGTAGGGACAGTAAAATTAGAGATTAGGCCACTACATGGATAGAATTGAGATTAAGTTTAATTGATGCAGATTCGAGAGAGTACTATGAGACTGAACCGATTTTCGATGGGATATCAGTGTGTAGGACCCGATAGTAGTTTGACTAAGGTATTTTTTATGACTTTTATTCCTTGCATAAAACTTGTATGAAATGACATGGTGTAAATGGTTTCACAAGATTTAGATACATCTGATTGATTTTGAGATTGGTAGATGTACACAAGTAGTGAGACCATAGGCTCGAGGGCTGAGCATCGGGGTCAAGGTACTTGATGTAATTGTGATAGACTTGAGGTTCGAGCGACAAGGGTTAGGGCATATGATCAGTGCGCCTAGCTGCCGGACCCGTTCGAGTCATGGCACTCGAAGACTGAGCGCAGGGTTAGGGTATTCATGGAGTACGCTTAGCTTATGACCCACTTGAGTGGCCAGTACGCTTGACTCAGGACCCACTCGAGCAATGACCATAGCTTGCGTTTGTTGAGTTAACCTAGCCTGGATATGATTTTAACTGGGCTGGGTTTGAGATGTTTTTCTGAAATTGTTGCACTATTTATAACTATTTTTATACTATGTTATGTTTTTGAATGCCATATCATTTTTACTGGTCATGCATACATGCATTATTTTGGAGTATTGGTTATGGTTGACATGATGATCTTTCTACTCACTGAGCCACGTGATTTTAGGCTCATTACTCTATCACTATTTCATGTTCTTTGGTGCCTGATAAAGGGAAAGGCATGGTGATCGCCTGATTCCCTGACGACTCCTGTCCCCTTCCTTTTGGTCCTTTGATTTAGAGGTTGGTCACTCCTTGTTTATGTATAAGTGGTCAATTATGTATTTTGGGCAAGACTAATATGTAATGAAATGTTTTCGCTTCGTATGTTGCTTATTTTTCTTTTTAAGTGTTCCGATTATACTGATATCGTCTGTTGTAAGAGATTGGAAAGGGTTTAACAATGGTTGGGCAAACTCGACATGGTGAGTGAGTTCACTGTGCCAGTATGCTGGTTGGGCTGCCCTTGGCTTAGAGAAGGGATCCCGACAGAGAGGATGAGACTTATATGTACATATTTGAAAAAGAAAAATTATATAACATTTATGTGTATAAAATGTATGCGTGAGACTTTACTATATTAATCAACCATTTACATTGTACTTATATTGCTATATAATGTGACAATATTAAACTTTTTTCTTTCAAAATTTTATACGTGACAATTACAATGATAGAATTAGTTTTAAAATTGACCAAACTTTTTTTTTTTTGCATTGACTTATTTTTTATAATTACTATTTAAAAGTTTTTGCAAAATAAAAAAATATAATTTTGAGTCCTAAACTATATGTGAATTTCTAGTTGAGCCCCTGATGATTGTTTCACAGGAACATTGTGCCCTTTCATCACAAATGTTAGCAATTTTTGCTAGCGCAGCAAACGATTTTTGAAAGAGAGTGGCTAAAATCACCCCAAAATTGGCTTTTTTCACCCCATAATTCAAATCCAATTTTACCCCTAATTGAAATGACGAAAAAATCCTTCATAAACACCCCACTTAACCTATGTGGCATCCAATCATCCCACCCTACCCCACTAAACTCTCCATTCATCCCCACCACCGTCTCCACTACTCACACCATCTTCTCCGGCGAGACTCCAACTAACTTATCCGGCGAGACTCCGACTAACTTATCCAACGAGACTCTGACGAACATTCCGAAGAGCATTCGAACGTATTTTCTTTGAGGTATACATTGTAAATCACGTATTTGGATTAGGATGAGCAAAAAATGGACCAAATCTGATGTTTGAATGTGATTTTCGTGGTGTAAGTTAGGGCACAAAAAAAGATTGCGATTCACTTGATTTTTGAAAGAAATGGCACAAGAAACGGATTCTACAAGCGAAATGGACGTAAATGAAGTATATTTCGCACCCTACTGTGTTCAGAATCACATTCAAAAGTAGATTTCACGATTAACTGTCTCAGCCCTGTGTGGCCAAGACTCACTGAACACGTCTTGGTCGTCTAGGGCCGAGACTCAGAAATGAGTCTCGACCACGCAGGCCAAGACCTATACGTAAGTCTCGGCTATGCAGACCGAAACTCTTTAGTGAGTCTCGACCATGCAGGGTGACACTCTTTAGTGAGTCTCGTCCATGAAAGTCGAGACTCCAGTGGTGAGTCTCAGCTTGTAGTCTCGGCCATTCAAGTCGAGACTCTTTGGAGAATCTCGGCCCTGAGTGGCCGAGATTGTGCTGCTTGTTTCCTGTTCCCTTGACTAACTTATTTTGATTATTGTAGAATGAAAAAAAAATGCACCGATATAATTATTGATTATACTGAACAATTCACACCGCCGAGTCCATTTGGGTCAAGAGAAGAAATGATATCATGGGCATAACATCAGGGTAAGATTAATGGTTTTGTTGTAAACATAAAAAACTCTGACGTCAGTGGAAAGGGTAGACGAGCAAGAGTAAATCTTGCTTGAGAAAGATGTGGGTCGTACAAAAAAGGACTCAAAAAGCAACGTGTTGATAGTGAGAAAAAATAAAAGGAAGATCAAAGACAAGAACGAAGAAGTGTGATTGTCTATTTTTGTTAAATGAAAAGAACCCAAGTGAGGGTATATGGATCTTGACTATAGCATGTGGTACCCACAATCACCCAGCAGCTAAATACCTTGAAGGTCACTCGTATGCAGGTAGGTTGGCCAAGGATGAGGTTGATGTCATGTTATAAATGACGAAGGGCAATGCACGACCAAGAGAGATTTTAATGACATTAAAAGAAAGAAATGCAATGAATTCATCCACTTTGAGGACTATCTATAATGCAAGACAAAGAGCAAAGATTAATTGAAGCTAGGGGTAGGACAGAAATGCAACAATTATTGCACTTGTTGGATGAATCACAATATATTGAATGACATATGTGTGAAGTTGAAAGTGATGTTGTGAGAGACATATTTTGGGCTCACCCTCGTTTAGTTGAGTTGTTAAAATCTTTTTCTGAAGTTTTGTTAATTGATTGTACCTACAAGACAAACAGATACAAATATCCAGTTATATAGATTGTTGGTGTGACATCTGCGGATATGACATTTGCTAGTGCATTTGGGGACATTTCTGCTGAAAAAGAAGACAATTACACTTGGTGTTTACAGAGAATGAAAGAGTTGATGGTTGGATCTCTTGGGCCTAATGTGATTATCACTGATAGAGATTTGGCCCTTATGAAGACAATTGCCAATGTGTTTCCCAAATGCATAACCTTATTGTGTACATGACACATCAACAAGAATGTCTTGGCCAACACTAAAGAAATGTTTACCAAAGATGTTGATTTCAAAAAATTTTTCTGAATTGGAATAACTTGGTGAACAGTGGGACAGAGATGTAGTATAAGGAAAAACTATAGGTTATGGAGGCTGAATATAGGGCATTTGATAAGGTTCTCGCTTATGTCAAAAATACTTGGTTGAACCAATTCAAAAAAAAGTTTATAAAGGCTTGGACTGACAAGGTGATGCACTTTAGGAACACAACAACCAATAGAGCGGAGAGTACACACTCCAAGTTAAACCTCAGGTCTTCACAAGGGAATTTTGTGACCTTCTGGGGTGCCATCGATGCAATGCTTGAGCTACAACACACGGAGATCAAGGCATCATTTTAGAAGAGTTTGAGTATCACTGTGCATCAATACCAACTTCCTATTTTCACATTGTTGCATAGATTCATCTCTAAGGCTGCATTGGAGAATATTCGACTTGAGTTGCAGCGTGTACAGAGTGTTGGTGTAGATAAAGAGTGTTGTGGTTGTTTGTTGCGTGCAACACATGGACTTCCATGTACTCATGAGCTCGCTATGTATGAAGTTGCCCACTCGCCGATCTTATTAGAGGATATCCATCTTCATTGGCAAAGGCTAAGCCTTGATGACCCTAAAACACCGCGAAACTTCAATTACAGAGCTTTACTAGAAAAAGTGGTTGATAAGATAGAGAGAAGTGATGAAAATGGAAGAAAAAAATTGTACAAACCCTTTTAGAAATTGTCTCTCCATCTATGTCCTCTATTGTTCCTCCTACTGAAAAAATCAAAACAAAGGGAAGACCAAAGAAGGTGGATACAAAGCGAAACCCATCCCATTTTGAGTATGTTATTTCTGTTGGCTCGAGCTCCTTATCCAATGTACTTAAAAAGAAAGTTTCGCAGCAAAAGGTTTATAGGACTCGGTCAGAGATGACATTGAATTATCTAGGGGCATTTCATGTTGGGTGGCATGATCATATTCTAAATGTGGTTGATGTTAAGGCCGATGGTAATTGTGGATATCGGGTCATTGCAGCAGGCCTCGGTCTTGGGGATGATGGTTGGCAGCAGGTGAGAATTGATATGCTGTGTGAGCTTAACAGTTTTGAAGCCCAATATGCCAATTATCTCGATTTAGCGAGGGTACAAGAAATTAAAGAATCATTACAATGTGACCAATCACCGGCTCCACTACAAAAATGGATGACACTACCTGACATGGGTTTATTGGTGGCAACTACTTTCAATGTAGTGTTAGTCCAATTATCTAGTAGTCAATGCATGACATTCCTCCCTCTACGAAATGACGCATTGCCTTATCAAATGAGGAATATGATTGGGATCGGGTTTGTTAATGATAATCACTTTATGAGGATAAATATCTAATACTTTACTTTAATAATGGTTTGATAAATAATTATGCTTGTGACTAATGATAATCACTTTGTATGTAGGTGTTGTTAAAGCCTAATGCGCCAATTTCGCCAATATCAAAAGAGTGGCACGTCATCAGGGATCCCTGAGCAGAAGGTTGGGCAAGCCACTATAGAGTGTTTGATGTTCGTGAACCAAATGATGCCAAACTGAAGAAATTCTAAGTCACATTAGTCTATGTTAGGTGACATTTGAAAAACAAATCTAAGGATATTATATACTCTTTTTTGTACAAGATATTTTTTTTGTAACATATACTCTTTTTTGTATTAATTAATGTATTTTATTCCTTATTTTGTAGTAATTTGTAATAACGCATCACAACTAATAGGTGGGTTTCGGGGCCTACTTGGAGGGTCTCGGTACCAATTAGGAGGGTTTTGGGACCCATTGGGAGGGTCTTGAGACCCATTGAATAGGTCTCGGCCTACCAGGGTCGAGACCCATAGCTTGAGTCTCGGCCACCCAAGGCAGAAACCCACATGCTGGGTCTCGGCCTAGGTAGAACGAGACCCAAGTATGCGTCTCGGTCTAGGTAGGCTGAGACCTAAGTATGGGTCTCAGCCCTGAGTGGCCGAGACCTACACTTGGGTCTCGGCCTAGTAGACCGAGACCCACATTTGGGTCTTGGCTTACTTGGGCCGAGATCCTTGTGTTGGTCTCACCCACAGAAGCCGAGACCTAAGATGTGGGTCTCAGCCCTGAGTAGCCGAACCCACTTGATAGGTCTCGAAACCAACTAAAATCAATACACTCCAATAGCTATACCTGGCACTTAAACTCAATAGGTTGTTGATACACTCCAACAGCTATACATGGCACTTAACAAAATGCAATTGGTTAGAAACATTTCAAAACTAAATTTCAAATTCAATGTTAGAAGTCTAAAACAAAATTACATTGCATATTTTAATTTTTTTTGAAGATTACATATTAAACGTTAGAAGTCCAAAATGACATTTGTTTGAAGTCTAAAACAAAAACGGGTCCACTAAGTATTACGGTTTGCTCTTCGCTTTCTTGAAAAAAACGATGAAAGGGTTGCGATGATCCTACAGTGTCTGACACAATGGGGCTTGATGGTGTAATCGCCTCATCAGTAGTACCGGACTGTGCTCCTCCAAGGCTAACACCTGCGAGCAGATCGATCATACCCTCCACACAATTGCTTGCTCCCTCCAATGATCTCTGCTCTACAGGCAATGATGTCCATTGTAGCCCAATGTCCAGTGCAGTCTTAATATGCTGACACAAAAAGTAAATGTATTTAAAAGACAAGACGAATGCAGATATGTTTACATGTTCAGTATAAATAAAGAAGTTTTACCCAATTGGCATCATTGTCCAAAGTTTGACTGTCATGCTCAGCCTCAACTTCTGGGTTTTCAACAATAGGATGAGATATTGTTGAATACCACTCCATGTAACCTGGTGTAGAGTCCCATGGATGACGTATCACCTCCCCCCGAACACTTGCGCCCAATACATGGTTTTGCCACCTCTCAAATAATTGCGAAATAAACATATGCTTGACCAAATATTTGCTTCTGGTGGCACCTTGCTCAACTTCTATTGGCTCAAGTGGAGCGTCAGGTATTGATTGTACATGTTCTAGTTGTCGAAGAAATCTATCGGGGTGGTATGACTCTATAACATCTAAGTAGTTAATGAGCCCAATGTAAAAAGCCACCTCCGGTACAACTACACCTTCTCGTGAGTTCCTATACGGATCCCAGTAAACCTGAAAAAGATTTAAGTTCTTTAAGTCATAAAGAATAAAACCAAATACTTGTAATTAAAGGAATTCAATAACATGTATTAATTACCTCGTGAAAACGTAACTGATCGATTGTTTAACGAAGTATAGACATGTATTCATCATTAACACCGATCTCTATCCTTTGGGTCCACATCATAACGCGCGGCAAATTATTGTAGTGGCGGGGATTGACACATGGACGGGTAAAAGGGAAATGGTCATATATCCAACCCTATAGAAATTAAAAAATTAGCAACCATTATACACAAATGCATATAGCAAAACATAAAGTTTTAATCTTAACAAGGGTGACAAATATACCTCAAGTAGGGTGAGATATCCTGCAACTTGACAAACCTCAGCTCGTGAAGCACTAACAAGTTGGCGGTACAAAAATGCAAGAGCGGCTACTCCCCATGCATATGACCTGATAGAGTCCAAATTCTTTAAGAGCTGAAGGAAGAAGACGTGAACTCGGGTACCATTCTTATCGGTAAATAGTGTACTGCCGAGTAGATACAAAAGAAAAGCTCTGGCAATTGCTTCAACACCATATTCATTTACATTCCCTTTGGATGTACCAAACAAATTTCTTAGCCATCTTTTGCTTATTGTGAGCCCTTTAGCCGTTCTAATCTCTTCAATAGCTTCTTCTTTAGCCACATCAAGGCACTCACATACCAACTGCATAGCACCATCAAACTTCATCGGTTTTACTGAAACCGATTTGCCCATCACTGGAATGCAAAGAATGCAGACATCGTCAAGTGTAATCGACATCTCACCAAATGGAAGGTGAAATGTGTTCGTCTCTGGCTGTCATCTCTCAACGAAGGCTGATATAAGCGTCCTATTAGCATAGCCATAGGAACATGTGATCAGTGGGCTCAGTTCGGATCTATTGATCAACTTTTGTAGGCGAGCTTGTTCTAGGTGACATTCAAGGTCCCAAGACTTGATCATTTTGCCATAATTGAGACATTTCAATGGGCCTCGATGCTGCACTCAAAAATATTTTTCTTTCAAAAAATTATTATCAACATTTATATTTGAGAAAAGAAAATATTAAAGAATAAAATTCACCTCATTATTCCATACTGCAGCAGCAACATGGTGCTTAAAGCTCTTAAGAACTGACAGATTAGACGGACCACCAGGAAAAGGTCCAAGAACATGTTCACTTTCCTCATGTTCTTCATGAAGCTGACCCGTTTCATGTTCTTCAACTTCTTTAGGTTGTGATAATGGGAAGAGGTTTCACTGACTGAAGGTAGATTAGATCTTGCAGCCACCATAACTCGCCTCCGTGATGCCGTCAATGGGGGCCTAGGAGAAGATGCACTTTCTAACTCATTGCTTGGTTTATTTCTTGACATATTTGTCTTTCTTGGTGGCATTTTTGCGAAAAAAGAACTAATCATTAATTTATTATAATATTCAAATAAAAATAACCATATAAATAAAAAATAACCATATGTTAGCCACTATGGCTGACATAGAAGAAACAGTCTTGGCCAAGATGGCCGAGACATAGTGGACAGTCTCGGCCAAGATGGTTGAGACTGAAGAAATAGTCTTGGCCATCTTGGCCGAGACTGAACAAACAGTCTCGGCTAAGGTGGCTGAAATTGAAGAAACCTTCTCGACTAAGAGCAAACAGTTTCGACCATCTTGGCCGAGACTGAGTATTAGGTCTCAGCCCTGTTGGCTGAGACATTGCCTAGACTCTCGGCCAAACAGGGCTGAGACCAAATCCGAGAAATGATGTTCCATTGCTTGTGATTCTTACACCAAATCGAAGTTTGCATTGTTTAGACTATGAAAAAATAACTTTTAAAGAAAAATAAACTACGAATCTTACTAGATCTGTGTTTTTTCTTTGAAGATTTGTTGAAATTCGATGAAGAGATTTGTTCCTCAAAACCACGAATTTGGCGTCGCAACAGCTATAAAACAACTCTTGCAAGCCTGTATAATGGATTTCTGTAAGTTTTTTGCACTAAAATGGTGGTTTTTGATATGAAATCAATGGTTTGCCGGTGGGTGAGTTGACAGTGGTGGGGGTGCCGGTCGGTGGTGGCGAGGGGTGAAGATGAGGAGTAATTAGGTCAGTTAGACATTAAATATGGGTAGTTTAGAGTTTTTATAACAATATGGGGTGAATATATCAATATTCACAAGTGAAAAGGGGCGAACTTAAAAATTGGGGTGAACAAAACTAATTTCGGGGTGATTTTAGTTTTGAAAACAAGATGGATGACAATTTTAACCTTTTGGTTATTATATGTTTGGGATTGGTTGAGTTGAATACAACAATAGTCAATATTTATTTGAGCTTAACTTAGTAATGGTTAATTACATAGTACATAGCTTTATTAGAAAAATAAATGTATAATTGTTTAGCATAATTATTAATATAAGTATAGAGTAATACAAACAAAACTATTTGTTGGTAAATATGTTTTATTTATTAATTACTAAATTCCTTATTGTAAATAATTTTTTCTCAAAACTATAATGGATTTGTAATGAAAAACATATTATTACAAGTAATACTATATTTGGAATTGATATATTTAATTATAAGTAAACAACTTAAATTGGTTTTTTTTCTTCTTGTTTAGTGGCAATTCACATTGACACAAAATTGCCATATTTTGTAATATTGGCTGAAATGGTTATAATGGAAAAATACTTATAAATATACTATTCTCAATAAGAAAACACCTTTTTTTAATTTTTTTAATTTTTTTTAAATTTTTTTTTTTTTAGTTTAGGTATTTGTAATGACATAATCTTACCAAAAATAAAATCATTTGTAACGTTATTATTTTTATTGAGAATAAATAGTTGTGGCATAACTTTTGGTGATGAGCCAGAAATTTTTTTTTACAAATATCTTTTTTCCATGATTATTTGGAATTTGTGAAAAAATCTTGAATAAAATATATATGGGCATTCTATTTGAAGTTGCTCTAGAACAAACGCCAAATCAGGCTAAACTTACGAAGTGATGAAAAGAAATAGAAGCACTATTAAAAAAGAGGGCAAAAAATGATTGCGTTGCAACTTTAACATAAACCTCAACTATCTAGGCTATATCATATGCTATTGTTTGGTTCTACTGCTCTTAAATTTCCTTAAAATCATTTCTATTAATTAACACATAAAACTATACCTATAAATATGTTAATACACCTCTGATTAATAATATCTATGTCATTGCAGAGAAATCCCCTGGAATATTATATACATTATTCACAATTACGTATATTTGCCCAATCTTTTATGTCATCGTTTATATATTATTTTACTCTTTTTCTTTTCTTTTTTTTTTTTAATATTGAAAAAAGTAGGCATTATTTAAAAGAAAATTATGTATAATTTTCAACTTTCTCCGCCCACTTTCTTCAGTTATTTTCACTAGTACTGTACATGCACCACCCTACTGCCAACATATATACACATGCACTAATTAGTCTCTAAATAACTAGACAAATAATTTATATTCAAATAGCCATTGAAAACTTGCACAGATAAATAGATGATTAAGGCAAGCATTTCTCTTGGTGTTAAAGAAAAAATAAAGCCACAATCAATTCAATTGTAATGGAGATGCAAATTTTATGAGTTCCTGATGAATCTGATTTCATAGTGTTAAAGACAGTCTGGTTTACTAAGTATCTATCACACTCAAATTTCAAATTACTCCCACCCATGTAAAGATCAAAGGCCTTAAAAATAATATAATAATAAATAAAAATAGAAGCAAGTACTTGCAAGAACAAAATTCAACTGGAAAGTCAGAACTTAGAATTTCAAAGGACAGAAAATGAATAAAAGAGAAACGAACAAATAATAATTTGTTGTGCCCTTATCTAAATATTGATTCTCTTGCACTCTTTAGCTCGTAGGACAAAGACATCAGAGTCTAAGGAAGACCTCACCTCGTGGTCCTATGCCCTATCATTCGAGTCATAAGAATGTCTTTTGGCGGAATCCAGTGCCTCTGCTGGCGCCTTTTGGTACTTTTGATTTTGGGGCTGTGCTGTGATCCATCTTTAAAGTGCTGCTAGCCTGCCCTGAACTGGCACTTATAAATTAAATGAAAGGAGATTAAATATGCCCCACCAGCCACAAACCCTTTGGCACATTTTCCGAGCCCAATGAAGAGACCATCCATGCGTAATACATACAATTGTAGAAGAAAATACAATTGGACGTCCTAGCTTTAGCCGTTGCATCTCACTCCATCTTTTTGGGTCCCTTCTTCATTCCATGAGTCTCGGGAATTCAGGATCAAATGCTCCCAGATATAGTATAATTTTAGATTTTGATTTTGGGCTACGCTCTAGCACTTTAAACATTCATGAGACCAAATTTGTTATAACATCAGCAGAGAGAAAAAAAAATCATAAAAAAGACCAATCATTCACTGTGCACAAATTAGCTTGACCATAAATTTGAATATGTAATTTGTATTGTTTTAATATTTCTAATTGATTGTAATTAAGCTCATGCATGTTGATACTATTTATTTTTTCATATAAGACTTTTAACGTCGCTCCTCATCTTATATTCAAATGTTTAAGAGGAAGTCAGAAAAAGCTTGTAACCGAATTAAAAAAGAAAAAAATGAAAACAACAAGAAGAATACAACAACTAGATATGAAATGAGGGACTATGCTAACAAAATATCATAGGTGCACTTCTGTTTTTATTAAAAGGAGGAAAATTTTTCTTTCTTTTGTCACTAGAAAGAAGAGAATTGAAGGCAAAGTCACGCTTTTCTTAGTTTACCAGTTTAACGGCTAAGTGAAGTGATGTCCTATTGCACTTTGTGGGAAGACTAATTAACATAGACTCAATTTGAGTTACCCACAAGGTCTCAAGTTAAGACAATAGTTACGTTCAATGCAATGAATAGTATTATTACTCATTAGTGTTTATTCAAACACTGATTAACTCTACCTGGAATATGTTTAAAAAGTCTTAAAAAATCTTTAGTAGCTAGTAACAAATCTCGGTACACCAAACAGCTAGACTTTTAACAAGCAATAAAAACTTAAGATTTTTACGTGTAAAAGCGGTGGACATCCACCCACCAATCCACTAGCTGATATTATAATTAGGGTTCTTGGAAATCGCCATGAGATTTGGTAGTCTCGGCACTGTTAATTGTCTCCTTTTCAACTTTTCGTAGGTTGGATTAAAAATACAAATCTTAAAATTTTAAAAAAACTGATTAAGAATGTAACCACTGTACCTTCTTTGAATGTAAGAAGGAAAAAAAAAAAGCAAGTGCAACCTTTTTTTTTTCACCTGAAACGGTCTTATTTTCCATAAAGACTAAAAAAGGATCCATACAAGCTTGCACACTTTGGATGTCATGAATGTGTTGACCGTTAGGTTGAAAAAGAGTTCTCCGTTCTTGGAAACATATCGTATCAAGTGGCTAGCTGCTTGTCTTGCTAACACGTGAGCAACGCTTCATAATCAATATTAATGCTTCCTGGCCTTTTTGTATGCTGCTCATTACTCGCGTTCGTTTCTTTTCCATGTTCACAAATCACAACATATATCTACAATGCAACAAAGAAACCAAGACAATGCCTGTTGCTTTTATTTATCAATTGTTCCTCCCATTCTCAACAATTATGACAAAAGTTCCATGAGCCAACTAAACACACACACACATATATATATTTTCAGGTTGGTGACACACACACACACATATATTTTCAGGTTGGTGTGAATACTTGCAAGCAATTGAGCTTCTGTCAACTCCGCACCCATTTCAACAGGGCTAACATGATTAATGATTTACTTTCTTATGGTTCTAATGGGTTACACGATGAAACGGCAATGATCGCGTCTCAAGAGAAACAAAAAAAGTAATAAAATTGAGCAGTTAAATTTGTCATAAAAAGTTACTAGAAATCTATATAGGACGGTTTATATATTATAAATTTAAAGGGTGAACTTTGGTGGTAGTGGTACTAATATTTAAAATTCAAAGAGTGAACTTTGGTACTTTTAGCTGCAAATGCCATTTTGAAAGTGAGTGATAAATTTCTATATAAGAAAAAGAAGTGTTATAACAAGGAAAAGACCTAAACAGCAGCGTTTGAAAGGGAAACAGGGTTCGCAGGTTCTTTAATAGAAAATTGAGTTTTTTTTCAGCCCTATAGTGACAAAACAAGGAAAATACCTTTAAAATCAGCTTTTTTTTTAATTGATTTTAATTTAAAATTTTTTTTAATCACTTCGCGTTTCCCGTTTCCAAACCCCTAAGCAGCGGAACCATCCTCCTCTCTCCTTGTTCTTTTGCCATTGGATTTCATTTGCTTCAATTTGCCACTGGCTGTTCCCCATCCTTTTTGGCTATTTCGTCTCTATTTGCTTGTCGTCATTGCTCGTTGATTACTACTGTTTATCTCTTTTGCTTTCTTGCTCTCTTCTCTCAACCTCCCCTCGCAACAGTTGCAAACAAATGTTTTAGTTTTTCTGCCGTTGTTTTTGGGGTTCGTAGTCAATCTTTTCTGTTGTGCCAGTGTATTGTAAGGGGCTAAGGGCATTTTTAACCCCTTACACCAAAATAATGCAACTTTTACATTATTTGAATATAATTTTATTTTTGACCCATATTACATCATTTCTAATACCATATATTCCTTGTTTCATTTCTAACATTACTGTAATTTTTTAAAAAAAAAGTAAAAAATGAAATAAAAATAAACAAACCCACACCAAAATGGCACGAGTGCCACAGTACTTCGTTCTAATTGGCATGAAAATTGACACTGCGCTAATGCCTTAGTTTGTTTCACACTACCGTTGGTTTATTTTTATTAATTTTTTTTTTCCCTCTTCTTATGAGTCTTTTGACTCAAGAGTACCATAAAAAAGTAGCGTTTAAATTTGACATTAAAAAGCTCCAGAATTTTATATAGGAGGGTTTAATTATTATAATGATCTTAAGAAGCCTAAAAATGGATATACTAATGGTATTGAAGAGGGCGAACTTTGGAACTTTGAAGGCAAATGGTTGACTTAGATGAAGACATTTGTTTAGTAAATAGGCAATTCTGAAAGTGAGTTGTCCATAACCCAATATGTTTCTCCAATACCATTATTATTCTTCATTTATGTGTATTTTAATATTAATGAGGGAATTCAAATATATCCACATAACATAGCACAGGGTAGAGGAAACAAGATGAAGAAACATTAAAAGTTGACATCTAAGAACCTTAAGGTTGGAAAGATACAGCAGAGTCAAGCTTCACGCGATTCAGTCGAACAGTTCCAAGAATGTATTCTGGCAGTTCATCCTCATCCTTAGCCTGCAAGCAATGAGCACTTGCGTTAATATCCATTAATTGAATTGGCATTCAGCTGATATTAATCAAGTATCAAGAACAATTATCATTTGGGCACATAAAGAACCAATTGGCGAGGTATCATCACCTACCATTCCACAAAATTTCGAAAGAATGCCTTGCTAAGCTTCAGTACCGGAAAAAACAGGGAAAACTTCCTCAATAGTTCTATGATAATTTCTGTGCCCCACAAAATACCAGGGGGAATAATCTAACCTCTGAACTGTATTTCAACGACACTGTAGGAGATTCGCTAAATCAAATCATTAATGAGGACAGGTTATGTGCTCTTCTGTTTCTGTTTATTTCTTGGGATGTTGGGATCAGGTTAGGTTTTTGGTTTTTTCCATGAAGACTGGAGTATTAAACTATCATTAAAAATAGCTGCACAAGACCAAAATAAAAGACAGTCATTCCTCGATCTCAACTTATCCAAAAGATTAATATCCATGAAACATAATTTTTACGGGGGCTGCATGCCCCAATTTTTATGAACTGTACGCTCTTGAAGAAACCTGAAAATTAGAAACATATTGCAATAATAAACTTGACCCTCTTCTCCCCCTCAAGATGCTACTTAACTTTGTTATTTTATTTTATATGAGAAAAAATAATGTTAGCTGTTAGTTATACAACCAGCTCTATCACCATATCGTATGAATGGAGACGAATCAATCCGGTTCCTAACCTATTAAGAGTTGAACAATAGGGCCTTTAGCTTCCAAAGCCACCTCTTCACAAATTGCACCAACTCCATGTTGGCAAGATATCACTTGACATCAGTGATGGTAAAAGGTTATGGAATGTGACAGTGGTCCAAATATAAAGTATAAGATTAAAAAAAAGCCCATGAAAATAGTACTAAACCAATTTTTTTTTTAAAGAAAATAGAATTTACTCAAGAAAATGTACTTGGACAAAATTTTCTCATGGTTATTTGGTTGGATATGAGAAGATTTTCTCATAGCTGGTCATTAGTTAGATAATTGAAAATAATTGAAACCACTTAAAAAAAAATTACTATAAAGAAAAACTTTTTAAGCCCCTTAAGAGATCAAAAAATTGGGTTGGGGAGGGGGAATTGAAAATCCTTTTTCTTTTATTTTTTATTTTTATTTTTTTGAATTCTCAATGTTTGCTAACCACACACTAAAAAAAATAGAATTTTCTTGCAAGAATCACTATTTCCAAATAAAACTTTTATTTTCACACCTTTAATAGGTGCAAAAATAGAACTTTTCTCTAGAAAATAGTGATTTCCTAAGAAAATTTCATTTTCCAGTAATTTTAAGAAGTTATAGTTATCTAAATGAACAAAACACAAAACATTTTCATAAAAATTTGTCCACCTGAAGGGCTAAGTCTTGCATTACAAAATTGGAGACAACTGCAGGGATCTTAATGGAGGAGGAAAGGACAACCAAGACATGATCATCCAATTTTTTGCTCACCTCTATGCAGATAAAGGAGGGAGACAGTGGGGCATTAGAGGCATTGAATGGAATGCCATCTCGGAGGAGAAGCAAAGCTAGTTAGTAGGAGGAGGTCAAAGAGGCTATCTTTAATAGTGAAGGAGACAAAGCATCGGGCTTGGATGGATTCACAATGCTTTTCTACTAAGAGAACAGGATTTTGCTGAAAAAAGGAAAATTTGCAAGAGATGAAAGAGTTTCATGATCATGGAATCATAAATAAAAGAACTAATGAGACTTACATCCATCTTATTCCAAAGAGATGTAACTCAATCCAGGTGAAAGACTTTCAGCCTATAAGCTTAATCAAAAGCTTATATAAAATCATTGCAAAAATTCTAGCCAAGTGCCCCAAGAAGTTATCCAAAAAATAGTTCCTGAAACACAATGGGGTTTGTTAAGAATATGCACATCTCTGAAGCAATTCTAATTGCCAATGAAGCAGTGGAAAACCATTGGAGCTCTCTAACAAACAAGGTTTAGTGCTTAAATAGAGGCGTCTAGAGGACTTTGTCAAGGCGATCCGTTGTTTGCTGTTTTGTACATAATTGTAGTTGACACTCTTCATGCCTTAGCACAGAGGGTTAGGGGAAAAGGCCTTCAAGGATTTGAGGTGGGGAAGGACAAGGTGCATCTTACGCCACATTCAGTATGCCAATGACTGTGTTTTCTTCCTTGAAAAGGATGATCTAAGCTGCAAAATGTTGCTTAAGTTCTTAAAAGCTTCAGCTTGATCTTGGGGATGAACATCAATGTCAACAAAAGCCAACTTGCACGCATAAACATCCTGTAAAGGGAATTGCACCGATAGTGGATCAGATTGGAATTCTAATAGGCTCATGGTTTCTCAAATACTTGGTCTTCTATTGGAGGGGAAACCCAAGGAAATTGTCTTTTTAGATCTAGTCATTCAAACAATTAAAAAAAGGATAGAGAACTAGAAAGGAAGTTATCTTTCAAGGGGAGGAAGAATGCTTTTAATTAAATCAATTTTAGAAATCCTCCCTACATATTATATGTCAATATTCAGAATTCCCTCAACAGTGGCAACAGATGTGAATAGCAACATGAGAAATTTTCTATGGAAGGCTAAGAATAAGGAGAAACCCACAAACTTGGTTGACTGGAAACAATTCTTCAAACATGTAGCTGAAGGAGGTCTGGGACAGGGCAATATCAAATAGAAAAATATAGCCTTAGCAGCTAAACGGCTATGAAGGCTCCCATCTTCTGAAAATTCAATATGGAGCGAAATAATCAGCAACATACATGGAAAGGAATTGATAACATGATGATAGGGCTCACCCAAAAGTCAACAAGGTCCTATTGATAACTCATTCATTCAATTTATCCCACTTTCCTCAATCAGGTCTGGTGGAAATTAGGAAATAGAAGGAAGACACTTTAGGAAAGATATTTGGTGTGGAACATCTCCCTTACATGGGACTTTCCCTAGACTGCCGTATAGGTTAACAGACACAAAAGAAGCTACGGCCTGCTGCCTTATTCACAGAAGTACCATGAAAGAAGGAAATAACATCATACGGAATTTCAAATTCAGAAGATCCCTAGATGATCAGGAGGTGCAGAAGATGACAGAGCTGTTCGCAATCCTGGAACGGGTCAAAATTTCAGAGGATCATGACAGCTGGATCTAATTCAAGGAAACAAAAGGCACCTTTTCCTTCAAGTCCTTGTCTATTCTTACTCCCCAGAGAACCAACAGAACCCTCATCACACCTTCATTTGGCATTCAAAAGTCCCAACTAAGGCCAAAATTTTGGGATGGTTCACCAGTTTGGAGCGTTTAAATTGTGCAGGGCAGATTAAAGAAAAAAAGCTTCCTAACCATTGCATCTCTCGTTCTTTGTGCTGCATATGCAGGAAAGATGATGAGAGCATCAACCGCACGTTTGGGAGCTATGAGCTGATTAAAGCCATATGGTCAAAGTGGAAGAGTAATCTGAAACAGATAGTTCCTCCTCTAGTAGAGGCTTTTTTTGACATTACAATGACTATTCCAAGATTAACTCAAGAAGTACTAGATATACATTTTGTTTGCCAACTAGTATGCGATATGGGAAGCTAGGAGTAAATGCATATTCCACAATACCAGGATCAATGTCAACAGAGTTTGGAATAGAGTTATTACTCATATTGCCACCTGGATCTCAGTTTGTAATTGAAGTCTTGGTTATAACTATGATGAATGGCAAAGGAACTGGGGCAATATTCTGTGTTCTACATAATGTGTAACTGTTTATAACGACTGGATATCTCATCTAGCTTTTTGTTCAGTTCAACAACGAAATATTCTGTTTCTTTAAATAAAATAAAATAAAATAAAATAAATAAACGGCTGATCAGTAACTAACTATAAGAAGAGTTTATCATGTCTAAAACATACGACCACAAGAAAGTGCTCTCAAGTATACTTCTCAAGAAAAAATTTAGCTACAAGACACTCTAAAAATCAAATGTTCCGAGTAATCTTTATATTGTTTCCTTGTTTAGTTATTAAGGTTCTTTGCTTTCACGTGAGTTAGTTGCTACACATAGTCGGCCACTTCAAATGCTTACCTTGACTTTTCTCCCAAAAATCTCAACCATACAACAAACTGATGTAGCAATTTGTTAAATTTGCACTTTTCTCATTTGCTTTGCTTAAAATTGTCTTAAACTATCACTTAGAGATAGAATGTTACCTATGGATTTTGTTGTCCAGCCAAGGGGTGAAGAAGAAAATGTTATGATAGAATGGGATGATCTGTTTTACTTCAAAGAAGTAGTGAAGCTTCAAGTGAAAACATAAAAATCACAGAAGTGCGTTTAGGAAGTGGGAGAAGATGAAGAGTATCTAGAGAAGTACAATTTCCAACATATATGTGTGTGTTGTGTATAGATCACATTGACATCATACTGATGAAATTAAGGTTTTACTTTTATTAGGTTAGGGACTTGCAATTAAGACAAATCATATTAGTTGATGAGAGAATGTTTGATGGTCTTTTCCTTGAAGAGTGTTTTCTAAAAAATGGTTGTCAAACTTCCAATTTCAATCTACAAATTTTATGATTTATGGTTCAATTTAGGGCAACCTGACTTGAAATCTTAACAAAGAAATTAACAGAATCTTCTGATTTACAATTAAAACCTGACGATCCATATTCACATGTGCCTATTTACACAAGTCATGAGAACGTGAAAAACAAGATTCAGGAACATGCACATCTTTTTGGGGAAGAGAAAATTAAGATTAATAAGGTGTACCATATAATTCGAAACCAAAGGACATAAGGTGAATATATAGAACTTTTATGCTGAACTTTTAGACGTATTTAGATTTGCCCGGAAAAAAAAAAATCTTCAAAATTACTTTATCTAGTTATTTATTTTTTTTTAAAAAGAATACTATAATTCTGCATAAAAGGAAAGGCTAAGAGGACTATATATTCTGGGCCAACCAAGACCCCACCCTTAAGATGTACAAAGTTGTCCCACCCTATAAGCCAATCTCTTAAAGTGTAACGACCTTTTGCCAAATTATTGCTGGTAACCCCCAAAAATGCTAGTATATTGGAACCCTCTCACACTTGAGCAATTCAATACGCCTCCCCATCAAAATGTTTGTTCCCTTCCTTTCATGGAGGCTATAACACTACCAAATACACCACCTCGCAACGATATTTCTGTTGTAAGGGAAAGATGTTGATATTTCCTCCTTGGTCTCATCTCCCCTCATTTCCGAGTATTTCTGAGTATCTCTCTTCGTTTTAGTGTCAGGGTCTAAAATCAAAATAACTATTGTACGCATAACCTCTTTATAAGCAAATTTATCCTTCAAATATTAGTTCATTTTTATCCATAACTGGAAAAAGAGAAATTAGCAAAATTATAAGTTGATGTTGAGGCTAACAAGTAGTGGGTGTCTCGAACTTGAGAAATTAGCAAAATTATAAGTTGGTGGGCAACACAAATTTATAATTCTTAACCTATTTATGTGTAATATATAAAGATATTTCACACTGTATAATGAATCTTACAATTCACCAATTCAAGTCTTAATTCAATACTTTAAACTGGGCTAGTAACTATTGGGATACGGCATCCCAATGTCTCTTTCTTCTCTTTATATATCATATCTATGTTTCCAGTCCAAAAATAAAAAAATAAAAAAAAACGAAAAAAAAATCTCAATTCAATTAACTAAGCATGCGAATGAATTTCGATTTACAGCAATTCTAAGGTATTCTTTATATATATGCAAAAGTAAAGTAGACCTCATGGTGGAGGAACCAAATAACACATCCAAAATCAAACCCCTATGCACACTCCCCCAACAATTAAGAGGTTAATGGGTTCTAATTTCAGAATGTGACAACAATAATAAATAATAAAAGTTGCCATGGGGCATTCCCACACAATTATTGCATTAAAATCTCACATATGCAAAAATCCCAATTCCATCAATATCATGAAAGACTGTAAAATGCAATTTTTTTTTTCTTGGTGCCTCTCCCCTATTGGTGTTATCTATGCTACCAAGGTGTCACGTTTGCTTCACATGTCTTCGGGACCTGAAATTTCTTATCCAAATTCGGAGGAGATTGTATGATTTGTTGTTCCTGATGATGCTCAAAGAAGGAGAGGGGGTGGGCAGATGGCATTTTTCCCTCCATTGATCATGTTCCAGCAAATGGAAGGAACATTGGCACGTTGTTCACCTGGCTGTCATTAATACAATTTGGAAGGAAAGGAACACCATAACTTTTCATGATTGTGATTGGTTGCCGGGTGAGGGGTGGGACAAGTCTCATTCTTTGGCTTCCTTGGGTTGGCAATTGTAGATTGTCTTTGGGCTATACTTTGTCAGAATGGAGATGGGTGGGAGAAATTTATCCATGTTTAGGGGGTTCTCATGTTGATCTGTTCCCATAAAGTCTTGGGTGTTTTTGTATAGCATTATACACATTCCACATTCTCACATATGCATATATATATATATTCAGTTTGTTTTAAAAAAAATGTATTTCTTTTCCTTTTCTTTTTAAGTTTCATATTTTTTACTTTGATTGTGCTCAGACCAATATAGACCTTTTTTGTTTTAAGAAAAATGTATTTCTTTTCCTTTTCTTTTTAAGTTTCATGTTTTTTACTTTGATTGTGCTCAGACCAATATAGACCTTTTTTGTTTTAAGAAAAATGAATTTCTTTTCCTTTTCTTTTTAAGTGTCATATTTTTTACTTTGATTGTGCTCAGACCAATATAGACCTTTTGTTGCCTTCCACAGTTAAAGATAAAAAAAAATGCTACAAAAAATGCATCTACGCTTGTGAAAATTAGTTCATAGAGCGTAATAGATACAGAATCACAAACCTCAATTAGAATAGCTAGATCAACAACAAGACTAGTGACATATCCAAGGACTAAGCTGATGATACTCCTTGCAACAGATGAAGAGCCGATATCTACATCAATCTGCAAAATGGATGTTTTCTTCACTAAATATCTGACAGCAAAAAATACTGAAGCAATCTGAATGACACAATAATCAACTACCATAGGAACCCTCGTCAGGATATTTGGATTTGACTAAATGGATCATTCCACTCAATATGGTTATATGTAATGTCAATTTCACATCACATAACCAATGGGATGCATGTGGGATACAAGGACTGAACATACCCTATAAGATTAGTTTAACGATTCTAATACCAACAGGAAACCAACAACTTTATAAAACAAATTACGTATTCAATTGAGAAATAATATTCTAGTTCAACAAAAAAATTTATATTTGATTGTTTGAAAGTCGAATTGGGGGAAATAACTACCTCTAAAAAATTATCTTGTTGAAGGTATTTGCACGTCACTGCTTTCCCAAGAAGGCAAGCTTTTGTACCAACAGCTCGTTTCACCATCCAATATCCCTGTTAGACTTCAAAATTACATGAGTTAGCAACACCTTGACATGGAGATAAAATAAACAGCTGAAACTTTCAAGGCTTTTGAGATAGCTGAGAATCTGTAGTTTGCACCTCCACAATACTTGGAATAAGTTTGAACCTAGCATCGCGGAACATATCTGTTCCATCTACAAATCTACCTAGTAGTGATTCCTTCCTCACTGGTCTGTCAGCACCATAATACAAAATCAAGCTATAATTTGGTCTCGCTGGAACCTGGAAGACAAACCAATTCAGCATTTATAACTTGATTGTTTACACAAATTATGATGGCTATATTTTAAAAGGCTGAAGACAGAAAATAAAGATAGCAGTTACACTAGCTTAAAAATAAAAGAAATATTTGAGTTACAATAATATAAGATCATACTATTATAAACTAATGTGTAGATTGTGAAGACGGCAGTAAGTCTTAGCACATGCATGGACTGAAAATTCAACTTTGCCCGAACTTTGACCAATAAAAAGTTTGAAACTAATAAATAGAAGTCAAATATGATGATTTTTCAATACCTATGATCCCAAAACTACAGAAATTTTCCTAAAAATGTCATAAGAATCTCATATAGAGCAGAGCGAAAACAAGAACTTTATGATTTCTAGTTCTCATATATATATATATATATATATATATATATATATATGTATATTATATTATATTAATAATGCTTAATTTACCTTATTGAGAAAGTAGTTGCAAATCTTGTTTCATCTTCTTCTTTTATTCTTTTCTTTTTTTTTTTTTTTTTTTTTTTTTTTTTTTTTTTTTTTTTTTTTTTTTTTTTTTTTTTTGGGTATTCCTAATTGATGAATATGAAGTTCAAGGCCTTGGACAAGGAAACATGCTATTAGATGAGATTATTGTGTGACCTATTGATATTATGTTCAAGAACATTTCTGACCCAAAGTTCAGCCAAAACTTTGACCTTAGACAGTGTATATGCATGCCAATCACTGACTATGACAGAAGTTCCAAATCAAAAGCTTTAACCTTAGAAGTTATATGCACATGCCAATGATTGAGTAATACAGAAGGTCCAAATCAAGTCGTTCTACTAGACCACGCACACACACACACACATATATATACACATCTCCACTATGATTTTCCTTTAGCATCAGGGAAAATCAACTACTGGGATGATGTGAATTGTACAAGTACCACAAAACTTAGCTCATAATATAGCTAATAGATAATTGTATAAATTGGTGAGTTCCTTCTAATTCAGAATATGAGTGTATATATATATATATAAGATCATCTCAACTGTAAGATTCACATATAAAATAGTAATATGGAATATATTTTACATAGAAAAGAAAAGAGTTATATTAAGTGCAACAAAAATTGTCCAATAGTATACAATCGGATGCAAAGTTTGGAGAAAAATCAAAGATCAAAACTCTTCAAAATAGGATGCTAACGTTGCAACTAGCTACAAGCGGAAATTACCATCTACGTCATATGTACTTGGGTATGGCTGTTAGATATAGGTCCATATTTGAGAGGTTTGCTCATTTTTAAATTCTTTTGACATTGATACCTGAGAGAAGTTGTAACTATGAATTGAGATTTGAAGACAAGATGGTTGCAGTTGACTTGATGTCTTACCCTTCTTTGGGCATAACTTAATACTAGGTATGGAGTGGTTGACATAGTATTAGGCCCAGATTGATTGTCAGAGATGGAGAGCTACGCTAACTCTACCCTTAGGAGAGATAATGAAGGTTTGTGTAGGTGCAGAGATGGAAGCTATGCCGTATTTCATGACTTAGAATGAGGACTTTAGGCAGCTAGTAGATGAGGATAGTATTGAAGCACAACTGGAGATACAAGATGTTCTGGTAGTGAAAGATTATGTTGATGTCTCTCTAGGTGACTTGCTATGACTAACATCGTAGAGAGAAGTGCATTCAAGATTGAAGTGTAAATAGGGACTGATCCTATAGCCATTCTACCCTACAGAATGACCCCCATCAAATTGATAAAGCTGAAAACTCAGGTTGATGACCTCTGAGAGAAAGAATTCATTCGACTGAGTGAATCACTTTAAGGAGCTTTGGTTTTGTTTGTGAAAAAGAAAGCGAGTCCATGAGATTATGTGTTCACTACTAGAAGAAGTTGAACTGCGTCACAGTGAAGAAGAGGTACCATTTACCTAGAATTGATAACCTTTTTGATCAATTGCAAGGAGTCACACGTTTGCAAGATTGATTTGAGGTTAGACATATCGAAGATGACTTTCAAGACCAGATATCGTCACTCTGAGTTTATAGTGATGTTGATTGGTCTGATTAATGCATTGACAACCTTTCTAGATCTAATGAACAAAGTTTCATGCCTTGGATCAGTTTGTAGTAGTCGTCTTTGTTGATGATATTCTAATTTACTCGAAGTTTAAGGAAGAACATGGAGAACACCTAAAGAATGTGCTAAAAAATCTCAAAAGCCATCAACTGTATGCCATATTTAGCAAATGTAAGTGCTAGATGAAAATGGTCAAATTTTTTGGCCTTTTTTTTTTTCCCCGTAGAGGGTATATCAGTATATTTAGAAAAAGTAGAGGCAATCATAAACTAGAAACAACCCAAGACAATCATTGAGATCATGAGTTTCTTAGGATTAGTTGGGTATTACAGATGGTTCATCTAAGACTTCTCCAGGTTAGCTAAACCTATGACTAAGCGGACCCAGAAAGAGTCAAGTTTATTTGGGATGACAGATGTGAGACTACAATTTAGGAAGTGAAGAAGAGGCTCACTTCAACTCCGACACTGATTACCTTGATCCATGCAGTTGGGTATGTTACTATATACTGATGCATCACGGAATGCTTAGGTGCAGAGTCGATGTAGGATGGTAAGGTTGCTACATATGCCTCACAACAACTTAAGAATCATTAGCAAAAGTACCCAACTCATGACTTGAAGCCAGCAATAGTGGTATTTGCCTAGAAGATTTGAAAACACTATTTACGTGGAGAGAGGTTTGACTCCTATTCAGACCACAAAAGTTTGAAATATATATACACTCAGAAGGAATCCTTAGAAGATCATGAATTTCAATTACATTACCATCCGCAAAAAGCAAATGTGCTAGTGGATGCCCTGAGCAGCACAAAAGAGGATAAAGGTCAAATGTATCTGTTAGTTAATAGTTATAACCTGGGTGCCAGGACAAATGAGGAAAAGGTAGTGCTTCATTCTATGGTGTATCCACCAAATCTACTTTAGTAGATCAGAGAGGAACAAAAACATGATAAATGGATTACAAATATGATATAGGGTGTGAATTAGGGCAAGCATAGTGATTTCAAGATTAACATAGAGGGTCTACTAAGACTTGGTAATAGAGTTTGTGTATCAGAGAGTGGACAAACAAAAAATGATGATTTTAGATGAAGCACATTAGACAAAGTACACTTTACACACTAGAAGTGATAAAATGTATGCAAAGCGTACTAGTGGAAGGGATGAAAAGAGACATAGCCAAATATGTCTCTAAGTGTTTAGCATGCTAACGGGTTAAGATAGAATATAAGAAATCCACATGATTCTTTAGCCTCTCAGTAAACTAGAGTGGAAGTCCGATAACATCACTATGGACTTTGTTAGTAGGTTCCTATGAACCAAAAAGGAAAGGATACTATGTGGGTTATAGTCCACGGTCTTATGAAGGTAGCTTACTTCCTATCGATAAAATCTATAGACTTAGTAAGGTGGGACAACTTTATGTAAGAAAGATCATGAGGTTACACGATGTATCGAAGACCATTGTGTCAAATAGAGATTCGATGTTTATGTCCCAATTTTGACCAAGTTTATAGAGAGAGTTGGGCACCAAATTGACTATGAGCACAACAATTCATTCAGAGAGGGTAATCTAGACATCAGACGATGTGTTGAGAGCATGTATCCTTTAATTCAAGGGCAATTGCAGCAAATATTCGCATTTGGTTGAATTCGCCTAAAAAAACAATTTCCAAGTGAATATCCAAATGGCTCCTTATGAAGCTTTCTATGGTAAACTGTGTA